>CACRXP010000178.1:802917-833804 GCA_902702965.1 Spirometra erinaceieuropaei | reverse complement strand
ATTGATGATGGCAAGATGTTCAGCGAGCAGTTGTTCATCATTGTCTCTCGCCTTGTCGCATATGTTACATCTGGTAGGGTTTGTCTGCTAATTTTGCCAACTGTATGTGTTGTACACTCGCCGCATCCTGAATGATCACCTTCCGTTGTGGTCCGTCAGATCTTGACCCCCGAATATAGTTGAGCCAGTTGACACGCCAGTCTCGCAGGCTGAAGGCCGTGAGTTGAGAAATGCTCCCGAGATCTGCTTGCATCACACACCCATTCATTCAGTTGGCCATCTTCACGCTGTTGTCAGACGAAAAGGGTTTATCTAAGATGAAATCGTGGACAATGCTGCCTTCAAGCAGGCGTAGCACATGAGCAGACAGTCTAAGTCGACTAGCAAGGGTGGCACATTTGCAGGCTTTGGCTCCTAACCAACTTTATGGCCATTCTTTCGCCACTTTTTGGGACGCTGCTCGCCCCATTTTCGGAATGAGGTTCCCAACACTGCGTCATCATCAGTGCCCCGAATATCTCTAACGCAAGGGCCTCGACCTCCTCTAACATCGGGATGGTCGGCATTGTGTGGCCAACAATCCAAGCGGCACGCAACTCAACAGACTTGTCGAGACAACACAGTCCTGACAAGTGAGTACCGGATGTTGAAATGCTTGAACGTTCCTCGACCCTGGTTCTCAATGTCCAACGGCGCGCACTCTTTGCCAATACACCGTGAATGTGTTTTGCCTATCTGAAGTCAGAATCTTCGACCCAGACCTCCAAGAATTCACGATTCCGAGGTTCGAAGTCCAACCACCCTATACCACATCCACCCACGCGACTCGTCTGGTAGACGCGATGTGACAATCGTTTTCTTACAGCAGGTGAACTAAGAATTACTGTTTGTTTTCGACTACGCTGACGATTACCACTCATCCGTTGAAACGGTCGTTGTCGTATCTCCTCGCAGGCTGTGCCTCTTCGACAACACTTCTTCTAGGCCGTCTTCAAATCTTAACAAGATCATATTCAGGGTTATTACCGTTGCCGGGGTCGTCACCGCGAATCGCATAGAAGCCTAACACAGAGTTGAAGCAGCATACTCAGACAGGGATGTGCCCATTTAATTTCAAGTGTAATAGATGTCTCCCGGGAGGCTAGATCATTACAGACTATGCGCGACGGTTTCCCTCTGCATAGGGGTTCGAGGACTCAGCTCGTAAATGCATCGAACTGTCAACTGTCATTCCACCACCTAGGAACTCACCTGACGCCTGTTTAAAAATCATCTCCAAAAGCCACTTTCTGGATATAATCAGCGTCCAGTTTCCAGGCGTAGATCATTAAAACACAGCACCATGAGGACAGACAGGTATAATGCTCGGCGAGGCCCGTTTCCAGCACATTTGCATGAGACTTTTGACATGGTCATTCAGGGCTTTTGTGACACCAGGTCGACCAGAGTCGTTATTGATAGCACTGTGGTAAGTGTGGAAGCATTACTCAATGTCCGACACCTTGTTGCTGCGGGACGCACGATCTGGCAAACGCACCATAAAGTAGCAGTCAACTGCACGCTCTACTGCGCCAACGCACTGCTGGTGCACAGTGTGCGCATTTCCTTCCGAAGAGACCGACTGAATATTTGCCTTCCGACCAACTGGCAAAGGGCCCGGATGCGTCGACCGTCGCGTGCGCCATAGCATAAGTCGGGATTTGTGATTGGATAAATTTTAGTTCATGCAGGTCCAACCCTCAAGACGCTGGTAGTAAGAAGGGCTGCTGTGGCTCGTGTTCGCTGTCTCATTGGACCGTTATCCAAATATAAGACTGCCCATTGGATACTCGCTTTTCCCTATCTCAGTCCCCCAAATTCTACTGGCACACTGCTGTTGTTGTTGTTTCAGAACGGCTTATTCGTTAGACTTGCCTCTCGTAGCTAGCCACATCTTAAGGCTATCTGTGGGCCCGTCTGGTAGTTAGCCGCTGGACCAACAGACCAACCCGGTCTTCCCGAAGTTCCTGCTTCACGAGCTCGACTACTTACAATTTCACCCATTTAAATTCGCCTTTTACAGTAACCCCTAATATTTTGCACCAAGCTGGAAGACGCTTACGTTAGCATTGCCATTCCGCGTACCATTACGTGAAAGACAGCTATCGCGCCACGGTTCTAACATGGGCATTGGCTTAAAACCCAGGCGCGTTTTTCTCTGATGTTGCGCATGATACAGCGGAGAGTTTCCTCGAAAAAACAACTTAGGTGTATTCATGAATTGTTAATCTGTTGGCAACGGGCCGTCAGACGAAGTTAACATGAGAGACGAGAGCGAGGGGTTGGGAGGCTTCAGAGAACAGTACGCATGTTTTCGAAAGCGGTATAGTTTGATAGGAGGAGGGATGGTTTTCGGTAAACTGCGCTGGGACGCGAAGAGGATGATGGTTTGGGGCGAGCTCATGGTCTGTTAGAATTGACCCATTATTCCTTGTTCAAGTGTGCGAGATGAATCCAAATACGAGTGAAGTTCACGGGTCGGGTGGCGCTGGTGACATTTCTCTGAACACACAGAGGTCCGGATCAGTGACCGTTTTGGTTTACAGCGGCCGCGAGAAGCCATAAGTTTCTGCTCACAAGCCGTCCTAGCGCGCGTCAAGATCAACATACCGTTTAGGTCGTCTTAATTGGAATATTAGACCTCTAGAAGGTCGCTGTTAAGCATGTGAACAAGGATAAAGGATGAGTCACTTCAGCTGTCAGTTTGTAAGTTCCGAGTCGTCGGCCTGTACGGCCGACGAACACGCAAGAGCAACTATCACCTAGAGTACGGTAAACAACGTTCTTCTCTTTCGCTTTTGAGGTGGGATCTTTGAGTCCTGACGATGCTGCACGTAAGGGGGAAATTGGTTATTGAGCAATATGGATGACGGCACGATCTATTTGTGGTGTCATGGCTATGTAAATTCTTCACGTGCAAAGCGCTTCAGGTTAAGCGCTGTTCACTGCGCTTAATGTCTGGGCCACTTTTTGCAAAACTCGTAGAGCATCCTCCAGGTTTGGATGAACTACATGAGCGCGCTAATTCCGTCTTCCCTAAGTCGGCCTTTCCACATCACTGCGGAAAAGGATTTTAACGCGAGTTCTTCTGTGAGCTGTCGATGGCGATTTCAGCATTTGAGTCCGTCCTGCGGACCCTATTATCCGTATTTAGTCATTTGGTTTTTTACACACAAACATCTAGAACGGGTAGGTCGTCACTCGATGCTGAAAACGCGTTCCTCTGTCTCCTGTAGGCTTGATTAACTTCGTTGTTCTTTATAGTAGCAAGTGTGCTGTAGGCTATCGAAGCCATATCCTTGGTTTTCTGTTTCGACTGATGTCTTCTTCCAGTCGCTGATGCTGAGAGTCTTCTGGTGTTTTTGCCTGTTGACATTGCAGGATTGTTGGCCTGAAGGTACTTCTTAAGGCAGAGATTTGACACTCTTATAACATGTTTTATTGGGATGTCAGGGGGTCTTCCTGAAAGTCTGGACTTACGATTTCAGTAGCCAAGCCACGTGGTATTAAAGAAAGCAGGCAAATACATCAAAACTGAAAAAAGGTTCCTCAGGACTCACATTGAGGCCTTTTATTCTTTGGAGGAACGCTTGTCAATTTTACCCGCTGTACTGAGACCCCCCAACGAGGCGATTCAGGTGGCGGTACAACCACTGGGCAAGCTTGTAGGTGAGCGGCCCTATAAATCCTTAATGGAGCGCCTGATTTGTAATCCTTTTAAGAGGTCATATGCAAAGGCGATGCGAGGATCACTGGAATTCTCAAACTACGTTGCATTCAGACGAGTAAGTTTATTCGCCCCTTTCCCCCCAGATTCGGCCTGGCTTCTCAAAGGGCTGACGCGAATGAGATGTACGCCCGCAAAGATCTCATTCACCCTTGTACTGTAGCCTGTCCTGTCCATAATGAAATTTGTGCCGTTTTCGTCCGCGGGTGTGGTAACAATTCAGTGCTTCGATTTCAGAGGTCGTAGTTCCTGTTCTTCATGTGGCAACATTCGTTGTTGCCCTTTAATAAAGGAGACCACTGCCACAGCTCTGTGTATCGGCGCACACCTCTTTTGGGAGGCCAAAGGTCAATTGGATGGATTCAAGTTCGCTTAATAGGTTTGAAGGTGAAGCATGGTTAAATTTAACTTGCCTGGATGGGCAGCTTGTTTCGGCAGATGTTCGGTTCCCTATCATATGGTTAACAACTAATGTTTACGTCTCTTTGGGTAGCATAACCAGAACGAGGTTGAAACTTCGCTCGGAGACCGGTTCTCTTCCTCTTTGGTAGTGGCGGTTATTCTTTTTAATACGTAATTCAATGAGTTTTTGGTAGTGAAGTGCACTCCGTTCTGATGTTTGGAATCATTATTTCCTATCCGTGCAGACGATTGCAAACACCCGCGTTAATGACACCAAAAATGCATCATATTTGTTTAAGTACAAGCAATTCTTCAACCTCATTCGACAGAGTTGACCTCGATCATGATCCCTATGGCCGCAAGGAAGAACTGGCTGCTTGAACATTGCCGACGGTCTCTGTTCGGATTCTCCTAAGGCTTGGCAAGAAGAAGTACCTTACACCGAAATATGTGTTGTAATTTAACCTTCACGAATACTCCTCATACATGCAAACCCAAAACGCGCGTCACTTCATCTAAACATATACGTATTTGTGTGTTGTAGACCTGAGATTGTATACATTCCGGAAAGATATAATGACAGGCAAGGTCTCTTATGTGATAACCCCATGTCCAACTCATTTATTTCTATACCCTCCTCATTTTACCGACGTCTGTCAGTTGATGTAATCCATCTGTCCCGAACGCTCTCAGTATTCATTTCGTCGGAAAAGTGGTCGTTGCGACTGGCCAAGACACCCACGAACACAAGTCAATTTTACGAAGGACCCTCTCTTATTATATCATCTTGGATTGCAAGCCACTTTAGTTGTACTAGTTGACCTAGCTCATGAAACGTGATGTCAGAAATTGAAACGATCAACTGTAGGCAATTAAATTGTTGCACATTTTATTTATTCGCCTAGCTTATTCCGAAAAAATGCCCTTTTTGCATGGAAAATATTTGAAGCACTTTTTCCCCGGTACGAATTTCAAACAGACATACACAACAGAATTTGTTGGTATCAAAAAATTTCGCGACAGCTTATCGACTGCAACTCGTCGCTGCATAACTCAAATAACAAATAAGAGGCATACACCAATTTGAATTTTCACGGAAAAATCAATGCAAGACAGCAAGGTCATTGTTTAGTTTACACAGGCTAATTAATGAAAATGGTAACTTACAGACATAATTAAGGGAAGAAAAAAGGGAGAGTTGACACGCAAAGGGAGTGTATGAATCTGATGACTGAGGATTACCAGGCCAAGTTTTTATTAATCACTTGGTATAGCTGTTTGCATAGGCCGGGTTTCTCCCGCCGTATGTAGGCCACTTCCAAAGTAGCGCAATGTCTGAGTTGTTCATACTCGGGCAACTACTTGGAAGGATATATTGGGGCCAAAGGAGTGACAATATCTAGATGTTTCGTGATAAGAGCAAGGGGAATTTTCCTGCTTCAATAGGCTATTTAGACAGATGCTTAGCTGACCTGACTGTCAGTCAGTTTTGCGTTTGCCTAGTATACTTGCATCCACAGGTGCATGTAAATTTATGAACGCAATTTTAGGTGGCATACGTTGGCAAGGCATCATTTGCTCGTGGAATTGGAATAGCTTTAGTAGGACTGCCGAACATGATTTCGGCTGCACTATGTCCTTTTAATGGTGCATCTCAAGCGTCGCTTGTTGGAACTCGAGATGTTATCACCCGTAAAGAGTAAGAATATTACAAAGGGTTTTTGCGGATGTCAACTTTTGTCGTAACTTTATGCTGTACTTTTGGATGAATCGTGCTGAATAGCCACGTTTGCGCAGGGTTGCTTTGAAATAGGAAATTTATGTATCTGGCGTCTCAATGGAGGAAATGTAAAACGTAAAAGCGGAGGAATGCAGTCAATCCCTATGAAACCGTGCTGGAATCCACGCTCAGACTGTAAGCGGTTGGCTAAGTGTCATACTGGACGAAAGGATTTTAAGTGTAAACCTTAATAAAGGACCATTTTCAGACGTTACTCTACTTGTGTTTTTTATTTACTTGGTTTTTGGCGCCGACAGGCTTTCGCTATGTCTAAAACTGAAGTTTACTCAGTCCATCGCAACGACTTCTGGCGTTGTCTGGCATCTATTCTCTTCTCTAAAGCCTGGTATTCCCAAACAATGTAATATTTAACACTTCTTTTATCCTTTCAGTTTGCTTAGTCGGCGATTACTATTTCAAAGATCTAGTCCATGCGTTTGTGCCGGTTTACAAATTATTGACAATCTTTCGTGAATTTTGACACCTTCCGCAAAATAGGGCAGGATCTGCATGTATGTATGTATGCCGAATAGGGATTATCCGCAAAGACGAGGGAGACCGATACGACCATTTTTGACCTATTGGCCGTCGTCGACCAAGCAACCGCATCCAGCAATCCCTAGTCACCAATTCTTGATTTTCGAATGCTTTAGTAACACCTGTATCTGTCGGACTCGGTCTCCGTAAGGGACATTCCACTCGTTGATAGGGCCTCCGTAGCCATTGCGTCTGTCCTTCCATTTATCTCCGTCTGACATTGCCAATTTTTCAGCATGCATTTTTATTTAAACTCCACATGGTTATCCTTCATCTGTATTTCGATTTATATTTTATTTCAAGGGTGCTCTATTTGGCTTCCTCGCAAGCCTCGCCACAGGCATAGGGATGGCTCTTGGCTCGATTTTCGCCTACACTTATAAGGAGTACGTTGCCGTGCCACTAACCAATGCCAGCTGCCCCCTGGGGTCACCCCAAGTGCCTCTGAACACCACTGCTCCGCCTCCTGAGAGCTATGAATGGTCGTTCTTCAATCTTTCCTCACTTTACTACACACTGCTCTGCTTGATCGTCGGCATCCTGATTTCCTTCCCAATCAGCATCTGTACAGGTGGGTTTCCTGAAAAGTGATAATCGGATATGTACTTGGATTGTCCTTCAACGTCCGACACTACGGCTATCTAAATAATCATCCGTGAATCTTTTTACTGACTATATCATAGTAGGTATTATTGTGTGTCTTTTACCACCAGCGGCCCATTTTGGAAGGGCCTGCTCTCCGCATTCACGTTTTTTTTTAAAGAAGGAAAAGAAGGGAGTGGCTTTTATTTTACGATAACTACGTTCTCGGAAAAGACTTCTCCAGCGCCTCATCTGAAAAATATGGAAAAAATCGCATCTGAGTATTCTGGTTGGGCCTTTATTGCATGTCATGATTTCTCTCAATTTCGGTAGGCAGCGCTTTTCCGTCACGAATGCTACAAATGGGCAAAGGAAGACGGGAAAATCGGTATGTTTTAAGAAAACAGAAGGATTCTTACCCAAAGGTACAGAAAAGTGTCGCGAGTGAGGGGAGAGGGGTAGACCAGCTTCTTTCAGTAGCTTCACTAGAAGCTAGGAAACTAATGATGAATGTCACATTCCTCTATCCATTCTTTCCCACCCTTCACCGACCATTTATTGTCAATATGCTATTCCACTTGTATTAGTCAGCTTGTATGTAAGTATAACAAATAAGTAAATTTTTATGCACTAGCCTGGTGATTTTGTGTCATGATTTTTCTTTCCAGGCCTTAGTACCAAACGACCAGTCAGTCATTCTCTTATGGCCTGGCAAGCCGTGAAACTCTACTCCTATCTACCGTCCTGTGTTCCTCCACAATCCACGAATGTGCCAGTGACCTCGGTGAGCCAACGAGAGATGTATTATGTCTGCTGATCCTGCACACAGAAATAATTTCCTCTGATGTTGGTAAAAAGGGTCTGCCGACTTCCTCGTGCGTGACCGGCGATTTATTATTACCGAATTAGGTTTGAGCTATAAAACAGAGCAATACTTTTCTCCGATGCAGTCGTCTTGATAGTTGTCCTCCAGTACTTTTTGGGATGTATAAATAGCGTGAGTGAACCTTGGTTTCCCACAACTTAATTTGTCTGTGGTGTTTTCAATTAATATGTTCAGAACCAGTACATCGGGCAGTACTTACGGCCACTGAGGACCTAAGAACGCCTCCATCACAGCCGATCCTGCCAAAGACGGCTGTCATAAACCTTTATTCTTGCAGCAGCTTTTTTAATTCGATCATCTCCAACCTTAATGGAGAGATTCAACCGGTTTTTGCGCGGTTGACCAAAAATTGATTATCCTCCCATCTGTCTGGACCGTCTACTGTACTATAAAAGTCCATTTAAGCCCCCAAATCAGTTTAAAGCGGGTACGCCGCATTTGCAACGACTGATTGCTGGTTTTCCTTGATGGGAACGCTGATAGTTTACGCTGTACGGAGTTGACGTAAATGATAATTTTCTCACGGACTAACGAATGATATCTCACAAGCCCTAAGTATTAAAAGCAGTAAGCAAAAACGGTTAGTGAACAATATTGATATTCAATACGTGAAATGGCCTGACAGCGGAGCACGCCAACGAAGCGGGGTTGTCCAGCCGAGTTGTTTTCATGTCAAAACAAGCAATTCGGTAAAAGAAAACGGGACTAGATTTTCAAAGGTGACTTAGTCTGGTATCTCACCGCAGAGGTCCTGGGATTGCATTCGTTCTCCGGTATCTCCAAGCGTGTCAGAATCTATTTTCCAGAACGAAAATCCACCAATTATCGCACGACTCAGCATTCCGACAGCTGTTATAGAATCAGATGCCGAATCTCCTGAGCGCGGTCTGAAATTCCGCATAAATGTGGGTCTATGCAACCCGAATGAGTTGATTTGTCCTTCAACTTTGAAGTTGGCGGATCGAAAGTTTAATCATTTCTACTGTCGCCAACCACGGCTAAATTGGCGCAGGGACGGTGAGTTAGTTTATATTGGTGGCAGACTTACGCAGCATCAACCGCACTCTTGTCTCCCTCATCCGCCTGTCAAGGCAGAATCAGGAGGACCGGAGGCAGGCGTAGCTAAAGATTCCGCCAGCCCGTGCCACACACACGCTTTGTCCTCGTACACTGCACCAGTTTTTTTCACAAACGCAGGAAAGGTGCTACTCGGATTTCAACTGAGTGAGAAGTGCTATAAAGGCCACATTAAGAAGAAGTCGTTGAATCCCGACTCTGAGTCCTGAAAGAATGACCGAGTGATTCCGTCAGTTAACAGCCTTCCAAGCTACTGCTTTTAGCGCACGGTCCACATTGCACAGCACTGCTATTCGCTATATTTGGACTTACTAACCTAGCCTCGCGCTTTACGTGTAAGACTGCATGTTTCTTGTCGCCATCGCTGCTTTGCAACTTAACCTAAATTCATGAAACAGCAGTCCGCTGTTCTTACACATTGTGGTTTCCACCAAGTGTTTTGTTAATTTTCCAAAAATATTTCTTCACTATTGGTATGCAGGCTTCTAGAGCATCCTCGTGTCAAAACAAGATGAGGCGTTCACCGGGAGAGGTGTATTTGAGGTAAAAGAAACCACTACCTGAAACGTCAGACCTCAAATACACCTCTCCCGGTGAACGCCTCCTCTTCTTTTGATATGCCACCCGGGAATCGCATTTTCCCATCCTCATGTGTTCTTGGCCCTGTTGAAAAAATAAGAAATAGTCGTTGACATCTTGGCGTATTAAAAGCCAAATGCCAGTTTATGGACTTAAAATATTGGTTCAGTGGTAGTACTTATTAAGGACTGTTGTTTTCCTTTGCTCTTTGGTGTCTTTGCCTTACTTTCCCCCCAAATTAATCTGGCCTCTGTGTATAATTAAAACAGCGGGGCTTCCAAATTCTAAATAGTTTTATGGCTTGTCATCTGTCGGAGTTTAATCCTGTGACGCATTTTCATTGACCTCACTCGAATGTTCTCATGCAACGGGAAAATGCACTTCCGAAGAGCCGCCGTATTCGGGTTAGTTTCCTCGTGCTATCTGTCATCTCCCAGCAGCCCCGACCTGCAGAATTTACTTGAGTTCAAACTTCCAGCGTACTCGTCCTGATTATAACTGACAGTACAACCCGTTTGTATGCTGTTGTTTCAAAACTTAAGGGGCAGGTCGGCCACTTCAGTCTAATATGAATATGCTATAAAAAGAGGGATGGCGACCGAATATGTAACTCCTTATTTTTTTATTACCTAAGTATTTAATTTAGGTACGCATGTTATATTATGGTTGCGTTTCTGACGAAGCTTAAGAAAATGGCTAAATTTTACGGTTAGGATCAGGTTTAGGGTCAAGTTTGCCTGCCATATGCCGTCATACCTGATTCAGCCTTCTTTAATCACTAACATTGGATGACATGTTTCCGCCCGTTTACGTTTCCGTAATTCGCATATGTCAGATTGCGCGGTCTGTTCTGGTACCTCATTAGAGTGATAAAACAAACATATGACAGAAATTCAAGTTTTCTGAATGCCTTCCGCAGATTCCGTTTGTTGCCGCGTCCTTCTGCTTTGCTGCTAAAACTAATATAAACGCCTTCCTGTATTACCGGAGTCCCCGGGCTCAGTGGATTTACATATTGAATCATACATATCATATCTTCCTCCGCGCTGGCAGTCATCTGTATTAATCGCCCCTGGCAACTTATTAGGACTTCACATGTATTGTCACCAGCAGGTTCGCGAATACCGTATGCGGCCTGCAAACTTAGACCTCAGTCAAAATTGATGTAGGTTGAGTGGGTGTTATCCAATCCTTCCGATCCTTTTTAGGCAACGTCCGACACCAACAGACCAAACGGGTTCCGAATGAGGCAGAGGGTTACTTGAATCAAATCTTGCCGACTCATGTTCGTTCACTGTTCCAGTGGGATTTCAAAAGTAGTCAGCAGATAGTGTAGGCCCCCCTTGTGTGCCCAGGACGACTAAAAAGTGGTTTGTCAATGAGTGCAAAATTCTGGCCGGAGGAGATTCGGCCACTTAGCTCTCCGGTTTCTAGCCCTCCAGACTATCTATTTTATGCTTACCCTCAAGATAGAGCTAGTAAGCCCCAGCGCCTGAATCTTGCTGCGGCATGCGACATCCCGGTGGCTTACACTAGGACCCTCGGCTGCAAATTTTGGTCCAGAATCATGGCCGTGCCCTAGGGTAAAGGTTCATACGTGGACTAGATGACTAAGACTACAATATCGCATTTTAGCTTCCTTAGAAATTAACTACGAGCGTGGAGTAGATCAGTTTATTCAAGGGCTATAGGCTCAGACCGAGAATTTTGTGTATGAATATTTGGGCCGACGTCCATCA
The DNA here is from genome assembly GCA_902702965.1 of Spirometra erinaceieuropaei. Taxonomy (NCBI): domain Eukaryota; kingdom Metazoa; phylum Platyhelminthes; class Cestoda; order Diphyllobothriidea; family Diphyllobothriidae; genus Spirometra; species Spirometra erinaceieuropaei. The sequence continues at coordinate 822,456 of CACRXP010000178.1, read as the reverse complement.
GCCGCGGCGGGTAATCGCGTAATATTCATTAACTGTCTACATTGACCTTTAACTTTTATTAGTAAAGTGTCTTTCTATTGTCTGCCTTTTCCTCTTGAAGTCCGTTTACTATGCAAGCGAAATGTCTGGGACACATGCGATAGTGTCGCAATCGTTACATTTTGGGGGGTCAATGAGGTACTGGCACACTGCCAAAGGACTTAACTCTCTCCTTTGCGACAATTACCGCGTGATTGTTTCTGTTCTGCTGAGTAAGTTTAGGGAGTAGATACTGAGCGAAGTAGTGAGGCCACATCTCGATAGTCCTAAAATAAGTTGAACCACTACTCAGAATTCACTGATGTTTCCCCATGTATGTAGGCTTGGGTTTTCTACTTGACGATATAGCGAACTGCGTGCTGACATTGGCCCCCATATAAGGCATCTCCTATGCATTTATTTTAGTCGCACGCTAGGAAACTTTGCGCTATTGTCGACGAAGGACCAACCGATCTCGATTCAGAGGCCTCGGACGAAAAGGAGAAAGGAAAGGGCGACGATGACTCCGACGACGGCAAGACCCTATCAATTCTCTGAAGGAGGGATGCCGGTCTGCCATCTCATACAGCGCCAATTTTTACTGTGTTTTTGTGGTTTTAGACGCCTTCATTTTTCTGGCTTTTTTTATTGGTGTCTTTCAAGTGCTTGAGTTACTTGTTTCTTATTTGCCATTCGGAACGCCGAGATTTCGATGGATCTCGTATCGTTATATAAAAACCTATAATATGATATAGAGAAGATAGGATGTGCAGATTTTGCCGTCATAACTACCTCTTTGCTCAGAAATAAAGAAGTGGTTTTTGCTACTTGACTTTTGCTTAAGCTTCGGGATCCCCCTGAAATATGCACTTATGTCATGTTTGGAAATTTGGCGAGGGTATAATTTGTCCTCGGGGTCAGCAACAGATAACCTTAGAACCCTGTCTACGGGAATGTTGGTAATAGGGCTTATACTGGTGGGGCCTTCAGATGCACACAAAAGGAAATCGAGAAATTAATAGTGAGGGAAATGTAAAATACCATCACAAGCCTTCTAATGTGCTTAGAATGTAAGCAGTAGGCAAGCGCACGAATTTGAAAAGCTGACCGGAAACAGTAGTCAAGGTAATTCAGCAACCGAATAAACTGCTGTCAACTGAATAACGGAAGTCCGGGTTCCAGGGGGAATAGTAACCAATCGAAATCGGCCGCAGGCGGTAATCAGACGTGCGAATAACGTAGGTTGAGAGCTACACCAGGAGACGCAATAACTGCCAAGAATTTACCAAAAATGCAAAACAAAGAACAAGAAGGAAGTATGACAAGGTAAGCTAAGCGACAGTAAGGAAGATTAGAAAGAAAAGACAAGTCTACTAATATAGAGAGTCATGGCTTACAAATAGATTTATAGGTATATGTAATGGAAATAAGTCATTGTAAGTATCGAGGACTTCGGCATCAAAAACAAATCCACACCCTGAATGTTGACACACGTAAAGGCAGTCTGTCCGAGTAGATATAAACATCAGTAGCTGCAAGTGAAAGGTAGTAGCAATAGTTTGAAACTGCGATAAACCGCAAATTAATTTCTTTGGACGCGGACTACCGCCTGAACAAACTAATCTCGAAACAGTCAGTCTTTGATATGTCGATCGCGGACAAATTCTTCGCATGGAATCAAACATTTAAGAATTTTCATGTGTATAAAGTAGTCTCAAAATACTCAGACTTTGAAATCTCGTTGATCGCGGAAAAGACTTTCTCATAACATCTAGCATGTCCAGATTGACTTCGAAATCGCGCTCGCGTATCGGTTACACAATTTTAATCTCGAATACTAGCTGCTTTTGGGGGTTTATCTTACAGTTGGTCCTCCGTTTCGAATTCTGGATGAAAGGTTTCATCGTCATTTTCTGTAGTTTGAGACTGCGCGACCCGATCGGATGTCTGTTGTGATAGCCAGGAATCGCAATCTCACATTAATTTTTATTACTTACTATATCACGCGCCCGGACGACAGAACTCTCCGCAAAACGTTTCCTTTCAGCCTGGCTGCAAAAGCCTAGATCATCCTCAAGTGTTGGCTAACGAGGGTTGGCCGCAAAACAAGTCACTTCTCGGTTCTGTCAAATGAGCATTTGAGGACGCTGCAGCTGGCTGGCCGGGCTGAGCATCGATCTGGCAAATTGGCCACCATGGCAGGCTGTAGGAGTACCCAGATGCAATTGGCGTTGGCCGTTGTCGTATGTCTATCACCGTCGCCACCCTACCGGTCAAAGCCCTTCTCATTCGCTGGGAGAGACCAGTAACCTCGCTTATACCATATACAGGCAACTTTCCATGGCAGGGGTATGGTATGTAACCCCACTGAGAAGATTGTAGGCAACTACGGTACCAATGCCAATCGTGGCCATGCTTGCAATGGGCAACCGTATCCCTTACCCCATAAACCTCTAATAAAGACTTGAAAGTAACCGTAACCCTAACCCAGGCCTTAAAACACTAACCAACCCCTATTCCTAAACTTAAAAGTCTAACCCTACTCCCACTCCTAAAGTAAAAGCCCTAGCCCTAACCTCAAATCCAAGCCACAACCCAAGCCTGGCAACCTTGGCCCTAAGAATAATCGAAATCCCAACACTAACCTTAAACCTAGCTCCAGCGCCATCCTTGGGCCCGATCAGGGCAACTTTAACGTCAATAACACTAATAAAGGTCAAAGTCCGCATATCATACAAATCATTTCGCGACCCACTGCCAGGCAAATCGTTGTGAATCACAATTACTTAAATAATATGAGGAGATAGACTTGGACAACCACCGATGGGGAGCTACGTACCTCACCCACTCCATTACCGCATACAACTTATGCCGTGGATTAAGGGGCCTGCTAAACCAAAATTGCTGCTAGTCAGCCTGATTGCCTCTGCCAAAGCCGAAACAGCGACTCACAAGTCTCAAGCGGCCCAGATACGCGACGCCAACACCCAAATCCCTCCAACATGCTCATGCTGTCAACGGACATTTCACTCGCTGATCGGCCTCGCCGGACATCGTCACACCAGATGCAACAACAAACCGGCCACTCCACCTGCTGCATCCGTAAAGGCCTCCATAGTTAGCCCTGTGCCAACCCCCACGGCGTCCACATCGAAGACCACCTCCACCACTACCACCGATGACCACCCTCCTGATGCACTAGCGCCGCCGCCGACATCGTCGGCCTCCACCCCCACTATCCCTGTCACGATTCCATTACTCCGATGACGACGGTTACCATCCTTCCACTCTTAGGCACTGTATGCGATGCACCATATCCGACTGCCCCTGGAATCTAATCGGTCTTTGATTTCCCTGCCCCTGCTGCGCGGGATAGCTTTCGGCCGGTGTGCAATTCCCACATCCAGTTCCCTAGCAATGCGCACTGTCGCATCTGAAACTTTCTTTATGTGTGGCAGAACAAGCCATAACATCAGCAGTGTTTCCGGTGGGTCCCTGCGGGTACGAAGACTAGGGCATCGGTATGGATGGTTATTTCAAATAAACTAGAGGCGGAGATATCAGGCCTTACATGCCTTTAATTCAGGGTCACTGCAGTGCGTCCAAATTCGTTTGGATAGCCTTCTTGCCGAGCTTTGCTTGTGAGCCACTGCATGGCTACTGTGTAAACTGAGAAGCTGCATGATGTCCGTTGTCTTCATGCAAACCGTTGTATATATTTCGTTGTTGAGACTCCCCTGTCGGGCGACTCATGAGGGGTAGTTGTTGCTCCTTCTTCCTGCCTCGTCTTCAAGATGAAAATCCGATTGCAACCTCGCAGAAGATCACAGGGTAAGCGATCACCAGGTAAGCTAAATACCGTTTTGTTGAATTTTCCTGCTCACCGTCTTCATTGCAGCAATCAGCTGAACTAGCGACTGGAAAATATGCAAGCTCCGGATGAAAACGCCTCCGTGGAGACACGATGGTGCCAATTGCGGGACGCCGTCCATTCAACCGTCCTGAGTGTCCTCGAACGCGCACGTAGTCAGCACCAGGACAGGTTTGACGAAGACGACGCAGCCATTAATAACTTCCTCGTGCATATGGACAGGCTCCATAGAGCCTACATTGACCGCCCGACCAATGCATACAATGCGGCCTTTTACTGTTGCCACCGTCTTGTGCAGGAGAGAAGTGCAGGACTCCTGGGTGTCTCGAAAGGTCGGGGGGATCCAAGGGTTTGCGGCCCGCAATACGTCAACGAAATTCGCAGCGATCAAGGCTATCTACGGTCCTACAGCCAAAGGAACTGCCGCGCTTCTCAACACCGAAGGAACAAGTCTTCTAATTGATAAGTCGCAGATCCTGAAACGCTGGGGCTAGCAATTCAGAAGCGGTCTCTTCGCCGTTGCCATCGACCGGGTTCTCCAAGTGGAAATCAACATTGACCTGAATCTCCTGCTCTCCCTTCCAGAAACTACGCGCGCTGCGCAACAACTCTCCAGCGGGCAAGCCCCAGGCTCCGATGTGATCCCAGCTGAAATCTACAAGCACGAGGCCCTCGACTGATTGATCGCCTCACGACGCTCTGTAAGGAGGTGCGGCGTCGCGGAAAAGTTCCCCAGCATTTCACGTATGAGTCAATCATCCATTTATACAAGTGCTAAGGGAATCGGCTACTCTGAAATGCATAGATTTCTTGGCAGATTTTGAATAATTCATACGGACCAAACTTTGAAAAAGTTGACGCCCCGGTGGGATTCGAACACACGACAGTAAGGGGAAGGCTTTATTATAGCAAACGCTCGAACCACCTGAGCTACGAGACCCCACCGGAAGACGTTAGTTTAATCACACTTGGGTCAGGTTACCCGCCCAGCCTACTGCAACGTTTTGAATACACAAAATCAGATACAGTAAGTTGACTGCTGAAGCAGGGTTAACGGATTTCATAGTTCAGTGACTGTATTAAAGCCTTTCCCTTGCTCTCGTGGGTTCGAATCCCACCGAAGCGCCGATCTTTTCACATTTTGACCAGTATCAATTATTCGAAATCTGCCAAAACATCCATAAATTACGTGAGCCTGGTAGTCTTCTGGTGGATTCTATGTGGATTACTTAGGAAATCCTGCTTGGATAGTCAGATTACTGTATCGGATATGGTGGATTCTAGACGTCAGCGGATACCACTTTTCTTCGAGTTTAATTAAGCGTTTGATAAAGTGCTCATCAGCGACTCTCACGAAGATGTGGTAGTTTAGAATTCGAAACAATACTTTTAAGTGGATTAAAAGTTTCCTGTCATTCAGGTGGCAGAGAGTGATTGTTGTAACCACAACATCCGAATGGGTGCCAGTAGAAAGCAGTGTGCCACAAGGTTCTCTTGAATTTGACGTCAAATTTTTTCCCGCCTTTCAATGGGACAGAAAATGAGACATTCAAGTGTTTAGCGCCTTTTCTCTTAGTTTAATACCTAGACTTTTCGATCGACCGTTGTTTACTGTCTCTGGTTTTTAGCTTACTTGATTTTCTTCATATTAATAGGAGTTATGACAAATTTTCAAATAATTCGCTCTGACCCGTCTGTGGAAAAATCTGCGCCTCGTTGTGGTTCGAACCCACGACAGCAATGGGAGGCTTTAGCAGAGCTAACGTCTTAGCCACCTGAGCTACAAGTCCTCACAGGGTAAGGCAAGTTTAATCAACTTTGGGTCAAGTTTACCCTCCAACCCCCCCCCCCTCCCCCAACCTACTGCAACGTCTGGGATCCACCAAATCTGATATAGTGAGCTGACTGCCCAGGCAGGAGTTCCTAAGAAATATATATAGAATCCACCAGATTACTACCAGGCTTACGTAGTTAAATGGGTGTTATGACAAATTTCAAATAATTCACTTCGACCCAACTGTGAAAGTCTAGATGTATTACTTAGGAAATCCTGACTGGGCAGTCAGCCTACTGTATCAGATTTGGTGGATTCTAGACGTTGCAGTAGGTTGGGCGTGTAAACTTGACCCAAATGAGACTAAACTCGCCTTATCCGGTGGGGCCTCGTAGCTCAGGTAGCTAGGACGTTGGCTGTGTTAAAGCTCCCCTCTTAATCTCGTGGTTTCAAATCCCACCGAGGCGCCAAGTTTTTCTCAGTTGAGTCAAAGTGTCTTCATATTGTCAAAAATTGGAGCAGGCCTCTTCTACCAGGAAGGGCGTTTTTTCGTATATGTATCACTATTTCCGCCCGTCACAGAAGCAGGAGTAATTTTGGGCCTTAATGCCGTTCACCATAGCCAGACAGCAATACAATGGTGTCACTTAATTAAAGGTTTACTTAAGTATATTCAGTAAGCTGTAAATAATATAATACTATCTGCAACTTGATTATTGGATCCCCTGTCATGAAATTAAGATGTCACCCCAAACAACGACGACCAGAATAAATACCTCTTGACCTATTTAGGGGATCCACCGATCACGAAACAAATGTAAGCACCCCATAAATAGGCCACGAATATAGGCCTGTTATTGTGATCAAATATAAAATTAGTTTGAGAAGTGCGCAGCCAGATGGTGTGTCCGGTGCTGTGTGTTTCCACACCTGGAAACTCTCCTCCCATTCCCATTCCATCTGCTCCCTCCACCCTCCTCACCTCCTCCCTTTCCATACCTCCTTTCCTCTCCTATGTCTTACTCCCCTTCCCGGGTCAAATGTCTTGCAGAGAGGGCGACATACATGCGCGTAGGCAGCCCATGCTATCTCGGGTCGCTTTTCCACTAAACAAAGTCGTAATTCGTAGAGGAGTTCGGCAGCCGTCTGGACTACCTGAGCATCTCTATTTAGGAGCAGCAGGGCTTGCCTGCTCGAGAGGTAAGGGACTAAAAAAAGATGACCTAAAAGAATGCTAGGATCCCCTCAATCTTCCCGCAGACCTTGGCTCGTAGATGTGCAACTCATGGTCGAAACAAGCAAACAAAAACTATCCACATCCTCGTCTTCCCCACCCCATTCAACAGACTGCTAGAGTGAATCCGCCCACCCTGACAGCCTGAACTGTTCGTTCAATTTTAAACACTTCGAGGAGCAACCGACCGGAACGGAGGACGGCGCTAATCGCTCGAAAACAGGCGTGCTACAAAGTGGTCTTTGCTGCTCTCAGCGAAACCCGCTTCTCCAAACAAGGCCAGCTGGAGGAGATGGATGCCGGCTGTATTTTCTTCTGGGGTCGCTGTCCAAAGACAGAGCTACACGACTTCAGCATTGCTTTCGCTGTCCTGAACGACTTCGTGGAACGACTGACCTGTCTACCTCAGAGCATCAACGACCGCATCATGAGCTAGCGCCCGCCCCTTCAAGAAGCAAATGTCACCTCCTTAATCAGCGTCTGCGCCTCCCCCCCCCCTCCCAAATCACCAAATCCAATGAGGCAGGAGACAGATTCTACAAGGATCTTCACACCCTCCTGGCGACTGTACTGAAGATGCATAAGCTTGTAGCCCTTGGTGATTCCAGTATCCGTATTGGAACAGACCACGCTGCATAGGGCAGGGGTTGATTCCCATGGTCTTGGTAGCTGCAACCGCAACGGCTCCTCCCTTCGGCGAATCTGCGCAGAAAACCGTCTCATGACCACCACCTTTTTCCGCGTTCCGACGCGGGAGAAGGCGACTTGGTTTCATCCTCGATCGCGGCACTGGCAGTTGCTGGACTCTGTTCTCTTACAACAGGACGTGCTGGTTACGAAGGTGATATAGGACGGTGAGGGCTGGACCAACCACCGAAATGAGTATCTGACCACGATCCCACGGCAGACCAAAGGGCAAGCGACCACGAGTTAAGTTAAATACTGTTGCGTCGAGTCTACCCGTTCGTCACTCCGACTTCAACAACTAAATTACCTAGCGACTAAAATATCTGCAAGCTCGGATGAAAATGCCTCCGTGGTGACTCGATGAGGCCAATTGCAGGACGCCGTCCATTTGACCGCTCTGGGTGTACTCAGAGGCCAACGTAGTCAGTAGCAGGGCTGGCTTGACGAGAACGACGCAGCCATTAGTAACCTGTTCGCCGAAAAGAACAGACTAAATAGGGCCTACAGTGACCGCCCGACCTAATCAAACAAAGCGGCCTTCCACTGATGTCGCCGCTTTGTCCAGCAACGGATGTGGGAAGTGCAGGGCGCCTGGATGGCTCGTAAAGGTTTGCGGGCCGCAATGCATCAAGGACCTTCGCAGCGATCAGGACTATCTACGGCCCCTCAGCTAGAGGAAACGCCACGCCTCTCAGCTCTGACGGGCTGGCACTGCTGATGGAGAAAACACAAATTGTGAAGCGCTGCGTTAAGCACTTCATAAATGTTCTCATCCGTCCATCCCCGATCTCCGACGCCGCCACCGATCAGCTCCACCAAGTAGAAACGAACACCAACCTGGACCTCCCGACTTCCTTTCCATCTGAAGTGTGCACCAAATCTCCAGTGACAAATTACCATGCTCTGACGCGATCCTGACTGAAGTTTATAAGCATGGCGGTCCCCGGCCAATGGGCAAACTAACAGCGCGCCTACGGGAGATGCGGCATCAAGGAAAAGTTCCTTGGTAGTTCAAGGACGAGACAAACGGAAACTGAGTCGACGACTCTGTGATAACCATAGAGGCATCTCGCCACTCAACGTCGCCGGAAAGCTCTTTGTGCACCTCCTCCTCTTTAACAGTTTCGACGGATATCTGGGAGAAGTATTCTTCCTGGAAAGCCAGTATGGCTTCCGACAACACCATGGAACCATCGTTATGATTTTTGCCGCCTACCAACTACAACAGAAATGTCAGCCAGTGCGGACTCACTTCTACATCCCCCTCTTGGACTTGACGAAAGCCCTCGATACGGTGAATCACGATGTTCACCGCTCTCGTTTATCATCGTAAAGAGGGACATGCTGCAACATTTACACAGCCTGTTCAATGCAGTCTTCCCTAATATAGAATTCGCGAGCGAAGAAGAACAGGAACAGCAGTTGTCCTTTACGGATGTACTTGTCAGACGAAACCTTAACGGTGAACTTGAAATGACAGTTTTTAGGAAGGCAACGAACATCACACAGCTTCTCAGTTTTCCCACCAACCATCCAGTGGCTCACAAACGAAGCTGTGTGAAGACGCTCTTCAAACGGGTCCAAATTCATTACAGCAAACTGGAGGACAGAGCACGTAAGGCCCGTTTACTCCGCGACCAGTTTGTGCAAAATGGCTATCCGAGGGCATTCATAAGTCGCTGCCTACGCGGTCGGCCCCAGAGGACGATATGACATTCTCTGCCATAAATCTAGGGAGGTTCAGAAGCAACCAAGCGCATTGCTGCGGAGCTAGGTGTTGGAATTGCACATCGTCCCAAAGCCACCATGCGCAATAGGGTCATGAAAATCAGAGACCGGTTAAAACCTGAAGAGCAATCTGGAGTAGTGTATCGCATCCCGTGTCGAAACTGTCCTTGTAACTACACAGGCCAGACTGGACGCATGCTCGGATCGCGCATGCACGAACATAAACCGGTCGGGCTACGAGGTGACGCATTATCACAAGTGGCCGCCCACAACTACGAAATGGGTCACGAGTGTAACTTCGCAGCCACCAAAATAGTCGCCCTCGACGGAAGCGAAACAGGCCGCGAATTGATTGAAGCCTGGGCCTCGAATGAGAACTCAGTCAATCAGTTTATCGATTTGGCGTCGGCATACAGAGTCCCTCGCAGTCACTTCCAGTCTTGCGCCGTCGGTCGATGATAGGCCTGCATGGCCTATAACCGTCACTTGTTCTGTTGCAGCTACTATCTCTGACGATGGACTCCTGTACGAGTCCGAAAGCTCAAGAAAATAGCCAAAATGTCCCGGTGCTCGACCCCTCTTCTTCTCTAAGCAGTTTATTAAACCGACCTGTTACGGTTTTACCCTGTGAGTTCCGTGCCGATCTTTAAAATTCGCTGCTTTTTTATTATAATTTTCTTCAGCCGTAACGACAGTTGTTCGTTCCTTATCAGCGGGTAGAATAATAATTTATTTGTCCCACCTCAGTTCCTTCAAAGCTTTCGACACACGCTACCAAACACGTTGATCCAGCCCGTTCGTCATCCGCAAGGAGGCAGCACGTTGTCGTATTGAGTGTTCCTTACCGTCACACAAACACTGTCTTCTCACAAATACCTCTTCAAGGACTGCGATGAAGTCGACCGGTCGGTATCTGATTGTGAAACCAATCTCTTTTGGTAGCAATCGTAGATGCTGCTTTGTTAACTGTCTAGACGGGAGTTCGAAGATCACGTTCGAGCTTCCCGTGTCTACTGATTGTGTCTTAATCAGTATGTGTTCCAAAACTTTTTCCCTATTGGCTTTTCCGCGATGTACGAAATCAGAGCTTGTCTTTCCAGGGTCCCCGGCGATGAAATTACCGAGAATGTGGACGCAATCCCTTACATTCTATTTGATCCTAGCCTTGTATTTCTGTGGACGCTGGTGGCGGCCATTAAGTAGAAGTCTCGCCATCTGCTTGATAAATTGCCTCACAACTTCACTGTCCATAGTCATGTTAACGAAAGCCTCATACCTTAGGCATCGCGTCGTCAGTCCGACTTGAACTCATCTGTGCAAAATACGTGAATGCTATTACTTTGCTGTCTTTCGTATGGGGAATACCTTCCAGCTGCGAGCTGTCCGAAGCATATCGCACTCGAATTTTTCAAGGCAAGATACGTAAACTGCCAGGGGAAATTTTAAAAAGCGCTGATATTGGGTCTCGTCAATACAAGAGGATAAAATAACAGGGACTACGTATAGTAGAAATGACCTATGTTCAGCAGCCCTTTAGAACATCAGGTAGTCAAGAGTTATACACTTTCGTAAAACCTCTGCCGACAGACACTGACAGCATATCATAATAGACGCACTCAATGAAGCCCAAGACTTTCTGGAACCCAGACGCCAAATATGTAGAAATTTACGCATGACATCCAGGCAGACTGCGTTCATACAGTCGATTGGGAAGGAGGCATGCAGTCAGAATAGGCTTGTCCTTATGAAACTACTTACAGTAGTTGTATTTCGATATACAAAACAGCATATCTGCTGCATCCATGAAAGCCATTTTGAGCATTAATTTGCCTTACACAATAGCGGGCAGGGGTGTCATAGAGGATATTCGCTATGTTCACCTTCACGACATTCTCCGTATGCGGGGCACGCAAACCCACTGGCCATAATTCCTTTCAATTCACCAACACAGTTGCCGAGGAAGGCATCAAACGGATCGTGCTTTTGGGAACCGGAAGATACTCCAAAAACAAAGGGCTACCCAACAAACGGATGGCTAACACGAGCATGAATTCACCACATGCATTGGACTGATGCCTCAAAAAATTCCATTTCGTCATTTTGCAGTTGAATGCACAATTCAGGAATGGTCAATCCTTGTACACTGTGTATTTCGTCAAGCAGACCACACTCAAGGCCACGGGGACATAGCTGCCCTTGTTCAGGGGCTTGCTAATGCAAGTTCGAGGCGTTTGCAATAGCGTCATTGGGTTTTTCAGTACTTCTGGATCGTACGGCCAAAGCGTCCGGAACAATTTCTTCGTTGTGGACAATGACATTTAGACCTCCACGCCGAATTCCTGCAAATCCACCAAAAAGCATTTGCGTCCGCGTTCTCACTGATTTCTGCGGTTTCTATACTTTCTAGTAATCAGCACACATAAGATGCCTACCCTTATTTTTGGGGTGAGTTCGGGCATTTCTAATTCCGGTGATTGGTCTACTACCGACAACGTAGAGAGAACGAATGGATCTCTCGCCCGCACATAATATGCCTTCTTATCGCGTGCAATTCGCTTGTAAATAGTGCTCCGCTGAAGTGCATAATACTTACTTCTCATAACTGCTTCCAATGGGCAATAGAAAAACAGCATGTAAAAGGTCTTACTACACTTTCAACACCAGTTACGAAATTAGGAGTTTTATTCTATTAATAGACCAATTTACCGTTTGATTCACATAAAACATACTTTTAATGGCATAACTTAGATCATAAAGGCATAATAGACATTAAACCTACGTAGGACAACCTACCACAGTCACGAACGTTTGGGCATGAGAAAACTACTGTGCCCAAACCTGGCAGGTCAGCGGATAAATCGTGCCAAAGTTGCCCACATAAACAAGAGCGTCCTAATCATTCATCCAAAGATACAATCTTCGTCCAAAAAGGGAGACCTCAGTCCACCTTCTAGATGAATTAACGTATATTTAGGTAAATATAGAACATTTAAATACAAAAGTTTTCATTCGATCGACTGAAATGCACTTTAGAATTCCTTCAAAATTGGCGTGGCCATGGCCGCCTCTATCCCCACTTGGCCACACCCACAAGGCGGAACCATGTCTTGGCAGATGAGATACGAATTTAGGACGGAAACGTCAATGTCAATCCCCAGAAAATTAGCAGGAATAAAAAATTTGGTTAGGTAGAACTTGGGACTGAAACGTTAATATCTATCCCAGAAGATTTGACTTAAGTCAAATAACTTGGAATCAGATGGGAATTTAGCACAGAAGAGTTAATTTTCGCTTTTAAAAGCACATAAGAAATTAAATAAATTAGGATTGGCTTGTGAGCAGTTAACATACCTGGCTGAGTGGGGATCGAAGTTAAAGTTTGCCGCAACTCTTTACCAAGAAAAAAACATAGTAAGTAAAATAAATTAGGATTATCCTGAGAAGGATATGACTGCGCGTCGGTATGAGAGGTATGCATCGGGAAAGTGACAAGTTTGCGGTTGATTCTACTGCACTGGGGGCAAGTATCTAAGAGGCAGCAACGGACGACGGGCCCTCAGGCTGACAAGCCTGCGCCCCTCGCGGAAATTAAAACGACAACTAACTCCCTCGACGTAGTGGAGTATGGCCGAAGAAAGAGCTTGTTACCTTGGACCTCGAATGCCGATGCAGACGGTTTATGACACTGAAAATACTATGCCAACACACTGATGGCTACGTATTCGGCCGCGGCAAAGGCAAGCGCACGAATTTGGTGCTGACGCGATCAGTATTTGAGAATAGCAGACTAAAAAATGTTGGCACTGAAGACCTGACTGACTTTCCTAGAGCAAACCACGGTAAGTCGATGCGCAGCCTCAGTTGGCATAAGCCATAAAACAGCCCTGGAGCGGTATGCCATACGGCGAGGTGTCTGCTCGAAGGTCCTATCGAACGAGATAGAACAAAGTGAAGGCCAGGAATTGGAAGTACAGGGGGAAGTAACTATTATTAGAAGGAGAAATTACAATTTGAAAAGAGCTAGTAAGCGATGGTGCGTAGTGAACATGTATGACATTGCTCGTAAGAGGGCCCTGTTTGAACATATGAACGACCTAAGCTGGCCGTCGTTGGGGGCGGTTATAAAGAAGTGGGTAGTGCCAAGCCGCGTGATAGTAACGGCGAGTGGAAAGCATACGCACACCTGCCATCTGAAGGCTACCACCATCTAGCGGCTAATCATTCACTAAACTTTACGGGCCCCACTACCGGTAGGCACACCAATGCCATCGAAGCCAACTGGAGTAGGCTAGAACGGAAGTTACAGGAAGGGGGACCGGTTCGCGGAAAGTCGTTATGGATTCATCTGGATGGGACCTAACACCGATTTTGGTTCAGCGAGAGGGCGGATAATCTGTCTGAAAACTGGAACATCTTCCTCCGACATATTACAAACGCATATCCGGTGCGTAAAGAAAGCGCGGCAACCATAACAGGAAGCCGGCGTTAGCCAACCCGGCAACCAACGGATCCGACTTAAGGAAACAGAGGAACGCCAAAGTAAAAGGCGATGATTGGCTGACCCTGTTCGTCGGAAGGCAGACGAAGGAGGAATTACGGTTGCCTGCGAGGACATTTTTAAAGCTGTTTGTAAGTTAGCTTATGTTTTCCCACTAAGTATCCCAATGCAATGCATACGAACCACCGCTTCTATCTACTTTGTATCAACGCATGCTCAAGGGAATTGGAAATTACAGTATCGAGTGGGCGGAGTCGGTCGGCAAAAGTCAAGCGCATGTGGATCGCTCACCGCAAGGACTACTTTAAAGTCAAGGATAATTAAGAGGCCTATAATGTTAACTGCGTGGACTGCAAGCGGCAAGGCATACAGTAAACACAAGGCGAAGCTGGTGGGCCGGTAAATCTAGCTGTGCGTGGACTGCAGAACATAGAACGTGGTAACTGAGTACGGACTGGAGCATGTCACTGAACAGGGCTGGCTAACGGAAGACCACAAGTAAACCAAGTGCAGGCAGGAAAGTAGCACAATCAGAGCAAGTGAAACCCATAATGCCAACAGTTGACAAGTTCCGAGCCCTTAAGTGTGAGCGCACGGGTATGTCCTTGCGAAACCTGTAGTTTCGATTGTTCTCTCTTTTTCCTGGCCCAGTGTACTAAGAGTACTTTTCCTGGAAATGTGCGCCAATCGTAACCGAAAATCTACTCTTTCCCGTTTTTAAGTCAAAAATAACAAAATTAACTGGAAAGTGAGAAAACCAGAATCGTTAAATCCACATGATTGTGAGGATAATTATTGTACTTTGAAAACTAGGTGAGATATGCAGTGTAAAAGGTACAGTTGTGGGACTCAGGGCAGGGAAAAAGAAAGTGTTTTAATGAAATAAGTATGGCATGCATCAAAGCCCACAGAGCTGCAAGCTTACAAAGTGTGTATTCGTTTGAGCAGAACAAATTCACACTGTTACCTATGGAGTCTTCTTCAAATGTTATGCTTGGAGGAAGTTTACCTTACGAGAGTGCTTGAGACGCTTAAGTGATTGCTTACGTAATCGTATGTCCGAAGTTTTATTAATACTGCCTAAAAGGATGCACAGGTATTTACGTATATGAAAATATTCATTGGACATCAAGCGACCCCTTTATGTTATCTAGAAGGAGTTACAGTTTTCCTTTTGTGTTTGGAAACGTTAAAAGCAAGGAAAAATGCGGTACTTTATGACTGAAACGCACCACCGGCAAGGCGAAAATTCCAATCAGGTAGGCTGAACAGCTATGCAGGCAGCGAATTAGTTATTATGGGGGCCGGATAATTCATGAGTGGCAGACAGTGAGGCCGAAATGACTGATGGACCCCTCTCCCTCTTAATAGGTACACTCCCTACGAATCTATTTTGTCCGCTGCTTTCCCATCGCCAGTACAAGTCCCAGTGGACGTGCTAGGGCCGGAGCCGAGGGGGTGTGCTTCTTTCGCCAAGCAAGCCGTATCGGATAATTCAAACCAAAGGAAACAGCCAGTCCGAGATAGCTTGCCGTATCCTTCAGTGTATTCCCGGGCGTAGTCAGATTGCAGAGCGGCCTAGACTTGCCGAAGTCAAAGCACAAGGCACTGGAACCACCGCACAGTAGGCTGTGGTTCGGCGCCTACGGACTGTTTTCTGTGGGGGCGCCGAGACCTTGCGCCCCCTACTCGGAAAGGAGTTAGGGGAGACTGTTGTGATGCTGTGGGGGGGGGGGTGCGGTTATCGAGACGGCGTTTCCAGCTTTGCCATCTTGTGACTGAGGTGATAGTAAATGCAAGCGGTGTGACCGGCCGGGGGAACTAATCACGTGTTCTCACGTCTCAACAGACGACGCCGATTACGTGTACAGGGTTCAGAGGTTCATCTTTATTGCTTTAGGTATCAAATCATCTTAAAGGCTAGTCACGAGAGCGAGACTTTTACTTTCCGAGGCGCGGAATAACAAGTGAACACATAGAGGACCGCCAGAGTAAGCAGCAGTGAAGTCTTTGATTAACAAACTATTTAACCTTGACTTGGTTGAAGCGAACTCAATACCGCCATTAATGAAAGTTTTTGTCATTCAGAGGATGCAACCCCTATTTTGTGCGAACTTGATCTCAGCTGCCGATAAGTCGCATAGGCCCTTTCAACCAGCAGATTCTTGATAGAAAATGTACCCATCAAGCTGCAGTTATGACGTATGTTATAAGCACTTTTTGTAATCATGCATTCTTCATTTGAATGAACGAAAATCAAATCATTTCATCCGGGCTGATTACCAAAGTTGAGTATGGCACTGCCGGTGTTATGCAAATTGTTCTATCCTAAGAAGACAAAATTCAGATTAGTTCACGCGGTATTCTGTACCTTTCGCACAATCAATAACGTCAGTTCATGTTCAGCTTCCCCGAAAATAACCCCTAGTCGTCGTATCTCGAAACAAAGTTACACATGTTAGAAGCGGCTTTGGTGGACAAAGGCGCTTTGACTATATTGTGGGAGCTTTCGTACGAGAATGCTCGCGGACTGTCGGTGTCTGGTTCATGACTCCTGAAGCTTAAAGAAGTATCTTCACGTCATCCAAAGCAGGGCATATTTCTGAAGTTTACACTTTATATTTGAATGCACATACGACTAAATTGATTATATTAAACTTGTCCCCCTCAGAGGGTATTACACGTACGATTTTTCGTGTCTGGAAAGGCACATATCTGCTTGTATCAGCAGGTTTACAGATTTGATGGCTAGACAATCCGTTTAGCAAATGGGTAATGAAAACTTCAAATGTCTAAATTTCAATCTCCCGCACACTATACGTTTTTGAGGCTATGGATCCAGAGGTAAATGCTAAGCTTAATCTCGACCCACTTGTTTCTGCCGAGCAGGGGAGTGATGTTCACGATTTTCAAGCGCAGAGCCACGCGTCTTCTCCTTGATGTTTATATGCAGCTAGTAGTCACGGTGGCAAAATGAAGTCACTGCGGTGGAAGCCAGAACCCATACACTTCAGGAGAAATGATGAACTAGACAGTTTTTGAAGCACTGTGGACTTGCGCGTTGTCAGAATACAGAATGAACATGTCAGACCTTCTCCTGGGGTCATCTTCAGACAGATTCTTGAAACCATTCCGTAGACATTCTGTAGCGCAGCGCCAAGCTGTCACCGCCATTGATGCCGTAGGTGTATGTGAAAACTAGTACTACATTGAACGAGTTTTTTGATCTTATACTCCTATGTGATCGAAAACAACAATCAGGTATTTTGGTCAAACGGTGTCACGTATTTCATTTTGCAAAAAATCAAATCGATCGAAGGCCTCATTAATAGGCATGAAGAAACAGAAAGCAAAAGGTAACCTTTGGTCCCAGCAAAGAACAGGCGATGAATTGACTCTCTGTCGAACCGCGTGCGGTTTTCTCAACCATCAGTGACCACTATCGAGGTCAGCATATTGGAAAGCAGTTGCATTTGGGTGTGTGGTCGACAGCCATTATTGCAATACCCGTTCAGCACCTTCCTGCTTTAAAGTTATTCACCCTCGCAACTAGGGCCAGTCTTGAACACATGGCACTTGAACGGACTCCTACATGCCCAAATGAGCAATTAATACGGCTGTCTCACGTTCGCTTAAACATTAATTGCCACTGTCAGTATAAGCTTGCCAACTGCCACTGTTGCCTGAGACTGCAACTCAAGGCGTTGTACACGATAAACCCCCTCCCCATTCTGGTGTCCTCCGTCTGCTCCTTCGAGAATGGAGACTTGGTGTGATGATTTTGGTGTTCAAATGGCGCCCACTACGCGAGTAGATACAGGTGGCTTTTACAGTTGCGCCGAAGTTAGGGCCTTGTGCCCGGTAGCGCTTACCTTGAATTTCCTGGGGCCTGGATGCCCATGACTGAACGGGTGTGCGTGCGCGTACACTGGACTAGCTCGAGGCCGTTTGCAGACACGACTGCACGCCGGTAGATACGCAAGTGACAGGACGTACTAACCAGAACAGAAGATAAAAAAGACTTGCTGAGGCCTGAGTATCAAATTTACGTCGAAGAATGTGTGTTATGAGTCAGTAATTCCACCTCCCGGGGGATATGGAGGGTGAACGCGAATGTCCATCTGTCCGGCCGGGTGTTTTTGCAGAGGTATCTTCCTGTAGCCAGTTTGCTGTAACTCGTCAGGGTCAGATGTGGTTAGGTAGCCCCACCTGAAGTAAACAAACCCCAGCCACCTCTAATATGGGACCGATGGTAATAAGGGTTTTTACAGGTCAAGCAGGGGAACGCACAGGCGACGAGGCCAAGTAGTTGTATGCAAAAGAAAAGCTATTGGGAATGTGCGGTTGTACTTTGAGTGGTTGATAAATAGTTGCCCTAGCCCCTAACCCTAACTCCAACCCCAACAGCATTGTGTTCATTAGGTGGAGCTATATAACCACACCTTACCCTCGTCAAGGTAAATATACAGTCTGCCAAGCATAGGACAACATGCATACTCGCTTGTAGTAGACCGTTCATCCCAACTAAACGGACACTTGAAAGCAGACTATCAAAAACTGAGCGTATACAGTGGGTGGGCTAACTCATGAAATGTCAACCGAAATTCCGAAATGCGTTTTCGTTTCGAAAAGATTACTTAAGTAGGGCTGTAAGACTAATCATCATGCAGCATAATTCTATGATGATTGAATTACCTCAGGATGTCAACTTTTGAACGAATTTCTTTTCGGATACATTCAAAAACTATACTCTAAAAAAATGACTACTTATGTAGCATGCATTTTTCTCACTGATTTTCGATGCCCTCAAAAATTCAATTATATTTCAAGGAAAACATGCATAAAATATTCATTCTTTCGCTCATTCGATGGATAATTACGTCTTCTCCCAATTTTATACTCGAAAGAAGGGTATAATTCGGTTTTCAGAAACTTTTTCAATTCCCGAATAATATTGAACCCGCTCTACCGTCACACCTGGATCAGGGTTTCCAAACTACAAGCCGTGTATTTTTCGCGTACGGAAAACCATACATTTCTCTACGGTATTAAGAGGCGACCATATGGGGTTCATAAAATTTAGCAATGAATTTGAGCCATATTCTTAACTTTAAAAGCTATATTGGTAAATGCAGAGCCATGATGTTTTATGAATGCTCATTTCGCAGTATTAAAAAACGAAATTGGAAGAAGACGTCATTTCCTACCGAATGAGCAAAAGAATGAATATTTTTATACATGTTCTCCATGAAATATAATAACCTTTTTGAGGGCATCAAAAATCAATGAGGGAAATGCATGCCACATAAGTAGTCATTTTTTGCAGAGTATAATTTTTGCATGTATCCGAAAAGAAGTTCGTTCGAAAGCCGGCATCCTGAGGTAACTGAATTATTATAGAATTAGGCTGCAGGATGATTAGTTCTACAGTCCTACCTAATTAATCTTTTCGAAACAAAAACGCATTTCGGAATTTCGGCTGACATTTCGTGAATTAGTCCACCTACTGCATAGTTCTATGTATAAAACGAGTTTCGTAAAAGTAAATTGGCGAATTCCTCAAATAAAACCCAGCTAGTACAAAATCGGTTTGTGCTGGTTTGTCTACGCCTCTCCGTACCGTTATGCACGGTAAATTCACATGGGAGGGGATTCAACCGATCTCCTTAGATTGACGTACTGACCGATTAAGTGGTCTTGGAGTTCCAAATATGGAAGCTATGCTACTG
>CACRXP010000178.1:772021-801143 GCA_902702965.1 Spirometra erinaceieuropaei | reverse complement strand
ACCTCGCTTATACCATATACAGGCAACTTTCCATGGCAGGGGTATGGTATGTAACCCCACTGAGAAGATTGTAGGCAACTACGGTACCAATGCCAATCGTGGCCATGCTTGCAATGGGCAACCGTATCCCTTACCCCATAAACCTCTAATAAAGACTTGAAAGTAACCGTAACTCTAATCCAGGCCTTAAAACCCTAACCAAACCCTAATCCTCAACTTAAAAGTCCAACTCTACTCCCACTTCTAAAGTAAAAACTCTAACCCTAGCCTTAACCTCAAATCCAAGCCACAAGTCAAGCCTGGAAACCTTGGCCCTAAGAGTAACCCACATCCCAACACTAACCTTAACCGTAGCTCCAGCGCCATCCTTGGGCCCGATAAGAGCAACTTTAACGTCAATAACGCTGGCAAAGGTCAAAGTCCGCATATCGTACAAATCATTTCGCGACCCATTGTCAGGCAAATCGTTGTGAACCACAATTACCTAAATAATATGAGAAGATAAACTTGGTCAACCACCGAGGGGGGTTACGTACCTGATCCTCAACCACTCCGTTACCGCAAACAGCTTATGCTGTGGATTAAGGGGCCTGCTAAACCAGCATTGGTGTTAGCCGGCCTAATTGCCTCTTCCAAAGCCGACTCACAAGTCTCAAACGGCCCAGATCCGCGACGCCAAAGCCCAAATCCCTTTAACATGCTCATGCTGTCAACGGACATTTCATTCGTTGATCGGCCTCACCGGACATCGTCAGACCAGATGCAACAACAAACCGACCACTCCACCTGTTGCATCCGTAAACGCCTCCATAGTTAGCCCTGTGTCAACCCCCACGGCGTCCACATCGAAGACCACCGACACCACTACCACCGGTGACTACCCTCCTGATGCACTAGCGCCGCCGCCGACATCGTTGACCTCCACCCCCGCTATCCTTGTCACGATTCCACTACTCCGATGACTACGGTTACCATCTTTCCACTCTTAGGCACTGTATGCGATGCACCATATCCGACTGCCCCTGGCATCTAATCGGTCTTTTATTTCTCTGCTCCTGCTGCGCGGGATAGCTTTCGACCGGTGTACAATTCCCACATCCAGTTCCCCAGCAATGCGCTCTGTCGCATCTGAAACTTTCTTGATGTGGGGCAGAACAAGCCATAACATCAGCAGTGTTTCCGGTGGGTCCCTGCGGGGGTGGAGACTAGGGCATCGGTATGGAAACCCATTCGAATGGTTATTTCAAATAAACTGGACGCGGAGATATCAGGCCTTACATGCCTTTAATTCAGGGTCACTGCAGTGCGTCCAAATTCGTTTGGATAGCCTTCTTACCGAGCTTTGCTTGCGAGCCACTGCATGGCTACTGTGTAAACTGAGAAGCTGCATGATGTCTGTTGTCTTCATGCAAACCGTTGTATATATTTCGTTGTTGAGACTTCCTTGTCGGGTGACTCAAGGAGGGGTAGTTGCTGCTCCTTCTGCCTGTCCCGTCTTCAAGATGAAAATCCGATTGCAACCTCAAAGAAGATCACAGGGTAATCGATCACTAGGTAAGCTAAATACCGTTTAGTTGAATTTTCCTGCTCACCGTCTCCATTACAGCAATCAGCTGAACTAGCAACTGGAAAATATGCAAGCTCCGGATGAAAACGCCTCCGTGGAGACACGATGGTGCCAATTGCGGGACGCCGTCCATTCGATCGTCCTGATGTCCTCGAACGCGCACGTAGTCAGCACCAGGACAGGTTTGACGAAAGCGACGCAGCCATTAATAACTTTCTCGTGGATATGGACAGGCTCCATAGAGCCTACATTGACCGCCCGACCAATGCAAACAAAGCGGCCTTTCCCCGATGTCACTGTCTTGTACAGCAACGGCTGAGAGGAGTGCAGGATTCATGGATGTCTCGCAAGGTCGGGGAGATCCAAGGGTTTGCGGCCCGCAATGCGTCAACGAAATTCGCAGCGATCAAGGCTATCTGCGGTCCTACAGTCAAAGGAACCGCCGCGATTCTCAGCACCGACGGAACAACTCTTCTAACCGATAAGTCGCAGATTCTGAAACGCTGGGGCAAGCAATTCAGAAGCGGCCTCAATCGTCTGTGAACCATCTTCGCCGCCGCCATCGATCGGCTTCTCCAAGTGTAAATCAACACTGACCTAGATTTCCTGTCCTTCCTTCCAGAAACTACCCGCGCTGCGCAATAACTCTCCAGCGGGCAAGTCCCAGGCTCCGATGGAATCCCAGCTGAAATCTAAAAGCACGACGACCATCGACTGATTGATCGCCTCACGACGCTCTGTCAAGAGGTGCGGCGCCGCGGAAAAGTTCCCCAGCATTTCAAGGATACGTCAATCGTCCATCTCTACAACTGCAAGGGGAATCGGCTACTCTGCGATGCATTGATTTTTTGGCAGATTTTGAATAATTCCTACTGACACAACTGTGAAAAAATCGACGCCTCGGTGGGATTAGAACACACGAAGTAAGGGGAAGGCTTTAGTACAGCCAACGCTCTAACCACTTGAGCTACGAGGTCCCACCGGAAGACAGGAGTCTAATCACATTTGGGTCAGGTAACCCGCCCAGCCCACTGCAACGTCTGGAATACACCAAATCTGATACTGTAAGCTGACCGCCCAGGCAGGATTTCCCAAGCAATGCATCTAGAATCCACCGGATGACTATTAGGTTCACGTAATTCATAGATATTTTAGCAGATTTTGCATAATTCATATTGACCCAACTGTGAAAAACTCGGCAAGGCAAGTGGTCGAGTCGAACCAGCAAGGTGTTGTTGAAAGACTGCACCTACGGTTATGGTCGAAACATCTACCATCAGAGACAGCTGAACTTCGGGAGGGGGATGCGTGAGTAGGGTGTCGTTGGCAAGGGAATTCTTGATTCTCTCAAAAGCAGTTAGTGCTTCACCAGTCAGCTCGAGGGGACCTTTGGGACGAGAAAGCATTTTGGTGAGCGGTAACATGAGATCAGCACATTTCGGTAGGAACCGGCGGTAAAAATTGACCATGCGGAGGAATCGCTGCAACTGTCGCTTGGAAGTTGGTGGAGGAAAATTACGAACTGCTTCAACCTTGGAGGGGAGGGGACGCAAGCCTTTAGCGTCGACCTGATGGTCGCGGAACTCGAGCGAAGGCACACCCAACACGCACTTGGAGGGGTTGATGACAACGCCAAACTTGTCAAGACGGTCAAACACCAAGGCAAGATGCTCTTTGTGTTCTTCCTCATTCCGGCTGGCCACCAATAGGTCATCGGTGTAGGCGTACGCAAAGGGTAGGCCAAGTAAGACATGGTCGATGAACCTCTGGAACGTTTGTGCGGCATTACGAAGACCGAACGGCATGCGTATGAACTCGAAGAGACCGAAGGGTGTGGTGACGGCGGTTTTAGGGATGTCCTCAGTGATGACTGGAATCAGATGAGAAGCACGCATTAGATCGATCTTCGAGAAAACCGCTTTGCCGAAAAGGCTCCAGGAAAATCCTGAAGATGAGGCACTGGGTGCCGATCAGGACGCAACGGACGACGGGCCCTCGCGGAAATTAAAACGACAATTAACTCCCTCGACGTAGTGGAGTATGGCCGAAGTAAGAGATTGTTACCTTGGACCTGGAATGCCGATGCAGACGGTTTATGACTAAAAATACTACGCCAACACACTGATGGCTACGTATTCGGCCGCGGCAAAGGCAAGCGTACGAAATTGGTGCTGACGCGATCAGTATTTGAGAATAGTAGACTAAAAAATGTAGGCACTGAAGACCTGATTGGCTTTCCTAGAGGAAACCACGGTAAGTCGATGCGCAGCCTCAGTCTGCATAAGCCATAAAACAGCCCTGGAGCGGTATGCCATACGGCAAGGTGCCTGCTCGAAGGTCCTATCGAACGAGATAGAACAAAGTGAAGGCCAGGAATTGGGAGTACACGTGGAAGTAACTATTATTAGAAGGAGAAATTACAATTTGAAAAAAGCTAGTAAGCGCCGGTGCGTAGTGGACATGTATGACATTTCTCGTAAGAGGGTCCTGTTTGAACATATGAACAACCTAAGCTGGCCGTCATTGAGGGCGGTTATAAAGAAGTGGGTAGTGCCAAGCCGCGTAATAGTTAGGTCGAGTGGAAAGCATACACACACCTGCCATCTGAAGGCTACCACCATCTAGCGGCTAATCAGTCACTAAACTTTACGGGCCCTACTACCGGTAGGCACACCAATGCCATCGAAGCCAACTGGAGTTGGCTAGAACGGAAGTTACGGGAAGGCGGACCGGTTCGCGGAAAGTCGTTATGGATTCATCTGGATGGGACCTAATACCGATTTTGGTTCAGCGAGAGGGCGAATAATCTGTCTGAAAACTGGAACATCTTCCTCCGACATATTGCAAACGCATATCCGGTGCGTAAAGAAAGCGCGGCAACCATAACAGGAAGCCGGCGTTATCCAACCCGAAAACCAACGGATCCGACTTAAGGAAACAGGGGAACGCCAATGTAAAAAGCGATGATTGGCTGACCCTGTTCGTCGGAAGGCAGACGAAGGAGGAATTACGGTTGCCTGCGATGACATTTTTAAAGCTGCTTATAAGTTAGCTTATATTTTCTCACTAAGTATCCCAATGCTATGCATACGAAACAACGCTTCTATCTCCTTTGTATCAACGCGTGCTCAAGGGAATTGGAACTTACAGTACCGAGTCGACGGAGTCGATCGGCAAAAGTCAAGCGCATGTGGATCGCTCACCGCAAGGACTACTTTAAAGTCAAGGATAATTAAAAGGTCGATAATGCTAACTGCGTGGACTGCAAGCGGCAAGGCATATAGTAAACACAAGGCGAAGCTGGTGGGCCGGTAAATCTAGCTGTGCGTGGACTGCAGGACATAGAACGTGGTAACTGAGTACGGACTGGAGCATGTCACTGAACAGGGCTGGCTAACGGAAGACCACAATTAAACCAAGTGTAGGCAGGAAAGTAGCACAGTCAGAGCAAGTGAAACCCATAATGCCAACAGTTGACAAGTTCCAAGCCCTTAAGTGTGAGCACATTGGTATTTCCTTGCGAAACCTGTAGTTTCGACTGTTCCCTCTTGTTCTTGGCCCATTGTACTAAGAGTACTTTTCCTGGAAATGTGCGCCAATCGTAACCGAAAATCTACTCTTTCCCGTTTTTAAGTCAAAAATAACAAAATTAACTGGAAAGTGAGAAAACCAGAATCGTTAAATCCACATGATTGTGAGGATAATTACTGTACTTTGAAAATTAGGTGAGATATGCAGTGTAAAAGGTACAGTTGTGGGACCCAGGGCAGGGAAAAAGAAAGTGTTTTAAGGAAATAAGTATGGCATGCATCAAAACCCACAGAGCTGCAAGCTTACAAAGTGTGTATTCGTTTGAGCAGAACAAATTCACACTGTTACCTATGGAGTCTTCTTCAGATGTTATGCCTGGAGGAAGTTTACCTTACGTGAGTGCTTGAGACGCTTAAGTGATTGCTTACGTAATCGTTTGTCCGAAATTTTACAGTTAGGGCTATGTCTAAGGGCTACGGTTACGTTTACAATTTCGGTTAGGGTTAGGGTTGCCGTTAGGTTTAACGGTCACAGTTTAACGTTAGGATTAGAGTTAAGGTAACCGTCCGCTTCTCCATTCCTGGCTACCAACTGCTATCTAGCCGTTATATTTGTGCTGCCTAAAAGCATGCACAGTTATTTACTTCTATGAAACTATTCATTGGACATCAAGGGACCCCTTTATGTCATCTAGAAGGAGTAAAAGTTTTCCCTTTGTTTTTGGAAACGTTAAGAGCAAGGAAAAATGCAATACTTTATCACTGAAAAGCACCACCGGCTAGGCGCAAATTACAATCAAGTGGACAAAACAGTTACGGAGGTAGCGAATTAGTGTTATTATGGGGAGACAGTGAGGTCGAAATGACTGATGGACTTATCTCTCTCTCTCTCACTCTCTTTTAATAGGTACACTCCCTATGAATCTATTTTATCCGCTGCTTTCCCATCGCCAGCCCGAGTCCCAGTGAACGTGCTAGGGCCGGAGCCGAGGGGGTGGGCTTCTTTCGCCAAGCAAACCGTATCGGATAATTCAAACCGAATGAAACAGACAGTCCGAGGGAGCTTGCCATACCCTTTAGTGTATTCCCGGACGCAGTCAGATTGCAGAGTGACTTAGACTTGTCGAAGTCAAAGTACAAAGCACTGGAACTACCGCACAGTAGGCTATGGTTCGGAACCTATGGACTGTTTTCTGTGGGGACGCCGATACCTCGCGCCCCCTACTCGGAAAGGAGTTAGGGGAGACTGTGTTGATGCTGTGAGGGCGGTGATCGAGACGGCGTTTCCAGCTTTGTCATCTTTTGGCTGAGGTGATAGTAAATACAAGCGGCGTGACCGGTCGGGGGGACCTAATCACGTGTTCTCACATCTCAACTGACGACGCCGATTACGTGTACAGGGTTCAGAGGTTCATCGTAATTGCTTTAGGTATCAAATCATCTTAAAGGCTAGTCACAAGAGCGAGACTTTTACTTTTCGAGGCGCGGAATAACAATTGAACACACAGAGGACCGCCAGAGTAAGTAGCAGTGAAGTCTTTGATTAACAAACTGTTTAACCTTGACTTGGTTGAAGCGAACTCGATCCCGCCATTAACGAAAGTTTTTGTCATTCAGAAGATGCAACCCCTATTTTGTACGAACTTGTTCTCAGCTGCCGATAAATCACATAGGCCCTTTTAACCGGCAGGTTCTCGATGGAAAATGTACCCATCAAGCGACAGTTATACCGTCTGTTATAAGCACCTTTCATAATCATGCATTGTTCATTTGAATGAACGAAAATCAAATCATTTCATTTTGGCGGATTATCAAAGTTGAGTATGGCACTGCCGGTGCTATGAAAGTTGTTCTATCCTAAGAAGACAAAATTCAGATTAGTTCACGCGGTATTCTCACCTTTCGCACAATCAATGGCGTCAGCTCACGTTCAGCTTCCCCGGAAGATAACCTCTAGTTGTCGTTTTTCAAAACAAAGTTACGCAAGTTAGAGGCGGCTTTGGTGGACAAAGGCGCTTTGACTATATTGTGGGAGCTTCGTACGAGAACACTCGTGGACTGTCGGTGTCCGTTCCATGACTTTTGAAGCTTAAAGTAGTATTTAAAAGAAGACGAAGGCACGATCACTGGGACAGTGGATTTATTTGCCTGAGCTTTCGAACTCGAACTGGAGTTCATCATCAGAGACTGCTTGAGTGCAGCAACTTGTGAACATTTATATCGCTATTCCTTGAGGGGGGAGTACGTCCGTGGCTCAGGCAAATAAATCCACTGTCCCAGTGGTCGTGCCTTCGTCTTCTTTTAAACAAGAACCTGGGATGCGCATATTCTCTTCCATTCGTGTTAAAGTAGTATCTTCACGTTATCCAAAGCAGAGCATATTTCTGAAGTTTACACTTTATATTTTAATGCACATACGACTACATCGATTATATTAAACTTGCCCCCCTCAGAGGGTATTACACGTACGAGTTTTCGCGTCCGGAAAGGCACATGTCTGCTTTTATCAGCAGGTTTACAGGTTGGATGGCTCAACAATCCGTTTAGCAAATGAGTAATTAAAACTTCAAATGTCTAAATTCAATAAAGGGATCTCGTTAATTGTGCCCCACTTTCTTCTCTCTCTCCCGCACACTATACGTTTTTTAGGCTATGGATCCAGAGATAA
The DNA here is from genome assembly GCA_902702965.1 of Spirometra erinaceieuropaei. Classification (NCBI taxonomy): domain Eukaryota; kingdom Metazoa; phylum Platyhelminthes; class Cestoda; order Diphyllobothriidea; family Diphyllobothriidae; genus Spirometra; species Spirometra erinaceieuropaei. The sequence goes on along the minus strand of CACRXP010000178.1, from coordinate 793,378 downwards.
ATGTAAAGCCTAATCTCGACCCACTTGTTTCTACCGACCAGAAGAGTGATGCTCACGATTTTCAAGCACAGAGCCACGTTTACATGCAGCTAGTAGTCACGGTTGGCAAAATGAAGTCACTGCGGCGGAAGCCAAAGCCGATACGCTTCTGGAGAAATGATGAACTAGACTGTTTTTGAGGCACTGTAGACTTGCGCGTTTTCGGAATGCAGAATGAACCTGTCAGACCTCCTCCTTGGGTCATCACCAAACAGATTCTTGAAACCATTCCGTAGACATTCTGTGGCGTAGCGTCAAGCTGTCACCGTGATTGATGCTGTAGATTTATGTGAAAACTAGTACCCCATTGGACGAGTTTTTTGATCTTATGCTCCTATGTGATCGAAAACGATAATCAGATATTTTCGTCAAACGATGTCACGTATTTCAGTTTGTAAAAAGTCAAGTCGATAGAAGACCTCATTAGAAGGCACGAAGAAACATAACGCAAAAGGCAACCCCTTGGTCCACCTAGAGATTATCTGACAGTCCAGGTGGTGACTTCAAAATAACATCCCTCATGAAAGTACTCATAAACCATGCTGATTGTCTGGTTCAAGTTTACTTGAATCGGCGTAACCAGAGTCAAGTCCCAGCAAGGAGCTGTCTAACCGCGTGCAGTCTTCTCAACCACCAGTGACCACTATCGAGGTCAACATATTGGAAAGCAGTTGCATTTGGGTGTGTGGTCGACAGCCATTTTTGCAATACCCGTTCATCACCTTCCTGCTTCAAAGTTATTCCCCCTCGCAACTAGGGCCAGCCTCGAACACATGGCATTTGAACGGACTCCTACATGCCCAAATGAGCAGCTAATACGGCAGTCTCACTTTCGCTTAAACATTAATTACCACTGTCTGTATAAGCTAACCAGCTGCCACTGTTGCCTGAGACTGCAACTCAAGGCCTTGTGCATTCTGGTGTTCTCCGTCTGCCCCTTCGAGAACGGAGACTTGGTCTGATGATTTTGGCGTTCAAATGGCGCCCACTACGCAAGTAGATACAGATGGCTTTTACAGTTGCGCCGAAGTTAGGGCCTTGTGTCCGGTTGCGCTTACCTTGAATTTCCTGGGGCCTGGATGCCCATGACTGAACGGGTGTGCGTGCGCGTACACTGGACTAGCTCGAGGCCGTTTGCAGACACGACTGCACGCCGGTAGATACGCAAGTGACAGGACGTACTAAACAGAACAGAAGATGAAAACTAGTGTTGCTGAGGCCTGAGTATCAAATTTGCGTCGAAGAATGTGTGTTATGAGTCAGTTATTCCACCTCCCGGGGGATATGGAGGGGTGAACGCGAGTATCCATCTGTCCGGCCGGGTGTTTTTCCAGATGTATCTTCCCGTAGCCAGTTTGCTGTAACTCGTCAGGGTCAGGTGTGGTTAGGTAGCCCCACCTGAAGTAAACAAATCCCAGCCACCTCTAATACGGACCGATGGTAATAGGGGTTTTTACAGGTCAAGCAGGGGAACGCACAGGCGACGAGGCCAAGTAGTTGTATGCAAAAGAAAGGCTATTTGGAATGTGCGGTTGTACTTTGAGTGGTTGATAAATAGTTGCCCTAGCCCCTTACCCTAACTCCAACCCCAACAGCATTGTGTTCATTAGGTGGAGCTATATAACCACACCTTACCCTCGTCAAGGATAATATACAGTCTGCCACGCATAGGACAACATGCATACTCGCTTGTAGTAGACCGTTCATCCAAACTAAACGGACACTTGAAAGCAGACTATCAAAAACTGAGCATATACAGAGGGTGGGCTAACTCATGAAATGTCAACCGAAATTCCGAAATGCGTTTTCGTTTCGAAAAGATTACTTAAGTAGGGCTGTAAGACTAGTCATCATGCAGCATAATTCTATGATGATTGAATTACCTCAGGATGTCAACTTTCGAACGAACTTCTTATCGGATACATTCAAAAACTATACTCTGTAAAAAATGACTTCTTTTCGTACCATGCATTTTTCTTACTGATTTTCGATGCCCTCAAAAATTCAATTATATTTCATGAAAAACATGCATAAAAATATTCATTCTTTCTCTCATTCGATGGATAATTACGTCTTCTCCCAATTTTATACTCGAAAGAAGGGTATAATTCGGTTTTCAAAAACGTTTTCAATTCCCGAATAATTTTGAACCCGCTCTACCGTCACACCTGGATTCAGGGTTTCCAAACTACAAGCCGTATATTTTCCGCGTACGGAAAACCATACATTTCTCTACGGTATTAAGAGGCGACTATATGGGGTTCATAAAATTTAGCAATGAATTTGAGCCATATCCTTAACATTAAAAGCCATATTGGTAAATGTAGAGTCATGGTGTTTTATGAATGGTCATTTCGCAGTATTAAAAAACCTCACAATTAGAAACTTCTTAAAACCGAATTAGACCCTTCCTTCTGGTACGAAATTGGAAGAAGACGTCATTTTCTACCGAATGAGCAAAAGAATGAATATTTTTATACTTGTTCTCCATGAAATATAATAACCTTTTTGAGGGCATCAAAAATCAATGAGAGAAATGCATGCCACATAAGTAGTCATTTTTTGCAGAGTATAGTTTTTGCATGTATCCGAAAAGAAGTTCGTTGGAAAGCCGGCATCCTGAGGTAACTGAATTATTATAGAATTATGCTGCAGGATGATTAGTTCTACAGTCCTACTTAATTAATCTTTTCGAAACAAAAACGCATTTCAGAATTTCGGTTGACATTTCGTGAGTTAGTCCACCTACTGCATAGTTCTATGTATAAAACGAGTTTCGTAAAAGTAAATTGACGAATTCCTCAAATAAAACCCAGCTAGTACAAAATTGGTTTGTGCTGGTTTGTCTACGCCTCTCCGTACCGTTATGCACGGTAAATTCACATGGGAGGGGATTCAACCGATCTCCTTAGATTGACGTACTGACCGATTAAGTGGTCTTGGAGTTCCAAATATGGAAGCTATGCTACTGGTCACATAGCGACTAACAATCAGTACTCGATAAGTGTTACTGACAGAGATAGGGGCGTTTAAATGCCCATTTCTAGATTGTCTGGTGTTCTTGCCCAGTGAACCCCAACCTCAGGCTTCACATTCGAGTTTGGAGACTGGGTTCACTGGGTCACTGCGAACTCGAGTAAAACGCCCTTACAACTTGAGCTAAGGGCCTACTTGCTCTCAACTAAGATCGGGCATAGCAGGAGTCAAGCGGAACTTGCATTCGACTACAACTTCTATTTGCTAGGGGCAGCATTCCTCAGGATCTATCTAGTTTCATCTTCCCCCTCTCATACCAGGACGACTTGTGCGATTTAATTTGACCATTTATGAGACGTCAGTAGCTAGTTAAGGACTCACACGAGAGAGACAGGCTGGCTATGCTGAGAGTGTGGTAGGGAACGCTCACCATGCATTTACTGGCAGTGGACCTTGCACATATATATTCGATATACTATATATGCCTGATTAGACGACATACCTTTGAGACAGGCTGTTTTTCATCTACGTGAGTCCTTAACTAGATACTGACGTCTCATAAATGGTCAGATTAAATCGCGCAAGTCGTCGGGGTATGAGAGGGGGGAGATGAAGTTAGATAGATCCTGAGGAATGCTGCCCCTAGCAAATAGAAGAAGTACTTACCGCAAGAAATCGGCGCGTCGGGACTTATCGCGACGTGTGCCCCTGAGATTGGGCGTAGCAATGGTAACTTGCACGTAAATTAATTTATTGTGAGGCAGAACTTCGAGGCTTCTGCCGCACTCCCCCCCTCCCTCGCCCACATTGATCCAACGAGACGGCAAATTCAAGACCACCAGAGAGGGGCGTAGATGCAGTATGGAGACGATGGACCGAAAAGGGACAAGATCGGGGACATGAATTGCATGAACTAAGCTGCGAAGACGCCGTGCGGCTGTGGCGGCACGCCTAAGCGCCTGACTCACGCTGCGACAGCCAGTTAGGCCCAATCCCAGCACCAGATAACCGACCGGCTCGGAGAGCGAACTGGAGAAGAGAGAGAGTGAGGTCAACATTGGTGGAAGCCTCGCGCAGAATTTCAGCACATTCCTGACCTTCGAAAATCTGAATTTGAAACTACCCCGACGCACGGACAGTTGTGGTTTGGAAAGGTGCCAACTTACTGTGTACCTCTATCCCCTCAGGATGGATATGGGAGCCGATCGGCCCTTCTTATGCACGGGACAGGTCTTGTGTGGCACGCGTAGCGAGGATGTCTAACTTGGCCAGCCTGGGCACCCGAGCCCGCCCCGGTCGCCCCAACTCAGCTTTGCTACCAGACCCAGGTGCGTGAGGGAGTAGGGAGAGCGACGGATGCTGTGCAGGCCTGCTATTACTATGAACTAATTTGCGCGCAACCCACTGTTCTGCGCAGGCCCTTCTGTGGAACACACAGCAGAGTTCATAGGCTACGATGGCAGGATTGTCGGTTCCCACTACACTTACAATAAGGTTGATTTGGACCCCATATCAGTGAAAATGACATAAAGTCCACGTTGAGAAGGATCCATGAAGGGTAAGATGTGGTTTGGTAGCCCCACCTGATGGACACAATGCTTTTGGGGTTGGGGTTAGGGTTAAAGATTAGGGTTAGGGGATAGGGTTTAGGATTAGGGATTATAGTTTGTGGTTAGGGTTAGAGTTAGGGGTTAGCACAACTATTTCTCAAGCATTCAAAGTACAACTGCGCATTCCCAATAGCTCTTCTTTTGCATACAACTACTTGACCTCGTCGCCTGTGCGTTCCCCGGCCCCACCTGTAAAAGCTCCTATTATCATCCGTTCCGTATTAGAGGTGACTGGGGTTTGTTTACTTCAGGTGGGGCTACCAAACCACATCCGACCTCCATTAAGGCCTGAATTTAATCCCTCCAGTATCCAGAAGTACATCGACGAAAACTGAGTTTCCCAATGTCGACCTCACTCCCTCCTCCCTTTCTTACGCGCCAGTCCGCTGTCCTATTCTATCAGTCATCTGGAGCAGTGGCCGGCGGAGCGAGAACAGCCCATTTACCAGTGCCACACACACACCCACCCACGAAGACATTCCGACTGTCGATTCCGACGATGTCAACCGTGTGCCACACAGCAAGGTGCAGCAGACACGGTGACTTGTGTGTTCATTAGTTTAGAGTGAATGTAAACTTGCGCTGCACCTACCACATTCTCTCCTCCTCCCCCACCTGGACCCCGTGTCAAGACCGGAGGCAGGCGAGGGCGCAGGTGACTGGCACAACCGGACCCGCACCTAGCCGTACCACCGCACCCACAACATACCCTTGATCAGAATTTTTCACCAACAAAAACGACAACAACACCAACAGGGGTCAGGGGGACGAGGATGACTGGGCACACACAGGCACGTTTGACCCCCGGGTAATGCATCAGGTTGCAGGTTGAATGAAAATGTTTTCTACTTGAGTAAGACGTACATGCTCTAGGACTAGGACTTGGCTAGGACTTCACATACGTGAGACTGTCATAAAACCCACATTAGCAAAGAGCCATTGCACCAGAATCTCAGTCCGCAACATGCAGTAGTTTACCTAACTCATTAAAGGTGTTGTCATTTACGAATGGTTGCTAATCACTCGCAAACCGACACCATTGCATGCTTCGAATATATATACCAATAAATATCGACTTGAAGGGAAGTAAAAACATAAAAGGAATATTAAAGGTAATGTTACGCTATTTAGAAAGACCAATTTTTTGAAATGCAGAAAATCCCGAAAACGTCAAAAATGGTTATAATTTTGTAAACTTTGATTTTTCCCGTACCGAATGTCTCTTCATGCAACACGATAAGTAAATAGGACAATACGAATATAATAACTTCTTAAAATAATCCTCTGGTGAAGTGTGCACTTAAACATCCTCTAGAATTTGACACTTTTAACCGTTTTGTCACGTCGCTAAATAAATGCTAATATTTTTCTACCACAAGCATAAGGGCGTGTGCTCTTTTATATATGTTGCGGTCATTCTCACTAAATATGCCTACTTTCAGGTCCCGTTATGAATGCGCGACATGGTGGTCATATAAATACTGATATTTTGCTGAATTTGTCAACGCTTTGCTCGCTCCATCTCTAAATTACCCGCAACTAGAAAGTAGACCGCAACGAAGGCTAGATCGCAGTTGATAGCCAGGAATGGGGAAGCGGACGGCGACCTTAACCCCAATCCTAACCTTAACCCTAACCTTAACCTTAAACGTTAACCGCTAACCCTAACGGCAACCTTAAGTCTAACCCTAACCGAAATCGTAAACGTAACCGTAGCCTTTAGACATAGACCTAACTATAAAGCCTAACCGTAACACTGAAACCTAGTCGTGAACTCAGACCCTAACCGTAACCCGAAAACCTAATTCTAAAAGGCATAACCCTAACCCGAAAGTCGGACACCATTAACCGGTACCCTAATCCTAACCTTAAACGTTAAACGTAAGCCAAATCGATCAGATGTGATAATGTAGCCCCACAAAAAGCCCCAGTGAACAAACCCCAAGCCACCTGTAATACGGGGTCTGGCTACCAACTGCGATCTAGCCCGCGCGAAAAGTAAGAGGGTGCAGATGGCTGGCACACCAAAAACGTGCACCTAGACGTAACCATCACACCCTCTGGTCCGCAGCGTACACTGACCAGGATTTTATTCAACGAAGGTTGCCTTGGTTCCCATTTGGCGCGGTATGAGCCTGCAATTGGGCTTGCCATCACACCCAAAATGTTGGCATCAGTTATGGGCGCCCATTCCCGATAACGCCTGCCGGACGGCGATCTAGCCCTTGTTTTGGTTCAGCGTATCTACCGCGTGAACCGTTTGAGGGGCAAATCGCAGACTTGTTTGCCGTTGTTATTTACCTCATCTACTGTTCAATATGACACGTGTAAGTTGTAGGGGGTGCTCACCGTGTAAGTATATATAGTCTCGAAATCTTGCCAGTTTTATGAATCTCAAGCCATCTGTTTATCCAATTTCTATTCTCTGTCAAAAATTGAAAGAGCGTTTGTGACAGAGTTCTTAGTAGACTCGGTACGGCGGTTGATGTCGCAGCCTGAGAGCCATATAAAGAACAAAAGTATCAGGTCAGCCGAATTATTTTAGCTACGGTAGGAATACGATGTACAGGAGTCTACAAGGCCCATCCAGCAATCAGGACTGATCGATGCACACAGCTACCGTGAATGGCAGCGTCGCTCGGTGAACAAGTGCTGGGGGTTCAAACCTGGATTTGTAGCCGGGACTTGGCGTACAACTGGCAGATGACCGAACGAAGCCAGAAACCCCCGTTCCAGCGCCCCTGTCTTTGTTGGTTAACTTCCTCGGCTTACCTTTCGCACGTCAGCTCCAAATGTCGGACGGGGTGACCTTCATGTAGTGAAGCTAGGTCAGGCTAAGTTAGAGCGAGCGGCGTGTCAACTATGCAATCATCCAACCGAAAAGTCATGTGACAAATCACGTGACCGGCGCGCAACCACCGTCCCTCAGCCGCTTCTGCGAAAAGGTGCAAGCGATTCCAGTTCAGCTGGAATTCCCTAAGCATGCGCTTTCTCTAAAACAGATAAAATGTCCAGATAAATAAATTTGCTGACTCATGTTTACTTGGAGAATATGAGTTATTTTTGCAAAATACCATATCGTGTTTAACACAGTGCAGGATTCGGTTTTTTGTGAATTTTCGAAACAGAGGAGCATCCCAGTCTTATTTATCTAATTTCGTGCTTGACCGAACTGACTTTGGAACAAATATTTCGGTGGCAGATTTTGCAATACGACAGTACACACGGAATGGATGGTATAGCATCCTCGCTAAGCCATGAGGAAGTTGTTGACGCGAATTTCGGCCATCAAACAGTCATCAGACCAAGTGCAACAGTCCATGATGAAGAGGGGGGAGGTATGCGGTAGCATGGCGACTGCATCCTATAAATACTGCAGCCCCCTGTGCATGAACTACCCGTATCTGCTATTGTCTTTGATGATGGCTTCGAGCAGGAATCCGAAGCATCAGGGGAATTAAGCTCTTGTCCAAGCGACCGTGTTTCCTTCTGCACTCTAGTTATTTTGAGGGGTGTAGGGGTGTCAGCTGTGGGTTCACGTAATGGTCGTGGTGGTCGCTCACTTGCTTGCAGGTGAGACTGCGCCTAGCGTCCACTTGCTGACACTCAACTCTCACCTGTGGCTCCACGTAGCTGGACTCTGCTCAGCGGCCACACCCCGGGCAACCGTCTCGACCGGCGGGCTAAACCAGGTGAGGGGGCCCTGTGCGCTGTGCCGGGTGCACAGGGTTTGCGGATTCCGCTGGATGGCAGGTCGGATGGAACGTTGCGTCGGCACCGTCGTGAAGTGGTTCGTCTCTGCACGCCGCTGGACAGCCGGTGACGGGATGGATCTCCACATCGTCATCGCCTTGACGCGCCCACCTACGCCGTCGGAGACCGCGGCTTACGGCGAATTCGAGTCGTTCTCCACTACAACCCGAAGTCGTGGTCCCATAGTGGAGTTCGGCCGTGCCACAACGGCACATGGCAGCCCTATTCAGGGATGGCACTGCCAGCCCCCACGAGGGGAAGGGCCTAGAAAGGGTTGTCTAAATATTGCTGGGTACCACGCCGTCTCCAGGCTAGCCAGGGCCGCAGACGTCTTATCATGGTCGAAAAACTCAAAATCGAAACAACAACAATACCAATACCAACAACAACCATACTCATTCTCCTCATCCTAACTCTTCCTCCTCTTCCTCTGCCTACTCTTCTCCTTCGTCACCTTCTTCTCCATCTCCTTCCCGTCGCCCCACTCGTTGTCACCAGACTGGCAGGGTGAGCCCGCTCACTCTGGCAGCCTGGAATGTTCGTTCGCTTTTAGACAATCCGAGGAGCAACCGACCGGAACGGAGGACGGCGCTAGTGGCACGAGAACTGGCGCGCTACAAGGTGGAAATCGCCGCACTCAGCGAGACCCGATTCTCCGAACAAAACTAACTGGAGGAGGTGGGTGTCGGCTACACCTTCTTCTGGAGCGGTCGACCCAGGGCAGAGCGACGGGACGCAGGTGTCGCCTTCGCCATTCGGAACGACATCGTGGGACGACTGCCCTGTTTGCCGCAGGGCATCAACGAGCGCCTGATGAGCCTCCGTCTACCTCTTTGGGGAGGCAAATTCGCCACCATCATCAGCGCCTACGCTCCGATGGAGACGAACCCCGACGCCGTCAGAGACAAATTCTACAAGTGCCTGCACGCCTTCTTGGCGACTGTGTCGAAGGCGGACAAGTTGATTGTCCTTGGCGACTTCAATGCCCGCGTCGGCACAGGCCATACTGCCTGGAAAGGAGTGCTGGGTCCCCACGGTCTCCGCGGCTCAAACGACAATGGTCTGCTGCTTCTCCGCACCTGCGCAGAACACCGCCTAATCCTGACGAACACCTTCATCTGTCTGCCGGAGCGAGAGAAGGCCACCTGGAGGCATCCTCGGTCGCGCCAGTGGCACCTGCTGGACTATGTCCTCGTCCGGAGGCGAGATCAGCGGGACGTGCTGGTGACGAAGGCGATCGCGGGCGCTGACGGGTGGACCGACCATCGCCTCGTCATCTCGAAGATGCGTATTCACCTACAGCCTCGCAGGAGACCACAAAGTATGCGATCCCCAGGTAAGCTGAATGTTGCCTTGTTGTCTTTGCCCGCTCACCATCTTCATCTCAGCAATGAGCTGGCTCAAAGGCTGGACAACTTTCCTATCGCCGCCGACGCCGCCGCTGCCGAGAACGCCTCCGTGGAGAACCGCTGGTGTCAACTGCGTGACACAGTCCAGTCGACGGCGCTCGCCGTCCTCGGTCGCGCTCCCCGTCAACACCAGGACTGGTTCGACGACAACGACGCCGCCATCAGAAATCTGCTCGCTGAGAAGAACCGCCTACACAAAGCCTACGTAGATCACCCCCCAGAGGACAAAAAAGCTGCCTTCTACCGCAGTCGCCGCCGCCTTTAGCAACGACTGCGCGAGATGCAGGACGCCTGGACTGCTCGCAAAGCTGAGGAGATCCAAGGCTACGCGGACCGCAACGAATGGAAGAACTTCTTCTCTGCGATCAAAGCTGTCTACGGTCCGCCGACGAAGGGCACTGCTCCTCTCCTCAGCGCCGACGGCAGCACTCTCCTGACTGAGAAGACGCAAATCCTACAGCGATGGGCCGAGCATTTTCGAGGCGTCCTCAACCGCCCTTCCGTCATCTCCGACGCCGCCATCGCCCGCTTGCCGCAAGTGGAGACCAACGCGGACCTCGACCTCCCGCCATTTCTCCAGGAGACCATCAGGGCCGTGCAGCAGCTCTCCAGTGGAAAAGCACCCGGATCGGACGCAATCCCTGCTGAGTTCTACAAGCACGGAGGTCCCCTACTGATGGATCACCTGACTGCGCTCTTCCAGGAGATGTGGCGTCAAGGTGAAGTCCCGCAAGATTTCAAGGACGCAACTATCGTGCACCTATACAAGCGAAAAGGGAATCGCCAAGCCTGCGACAATCACCGCGGCATCTCCCTGCTGAACATCGCCGGGAAGATCTTCGCACGAATCCGCAATAACCATCTGGAACGGGGCCTTCTGCCGGAAAGCCAATGCGGCTTCCGTCGTCATCGTGGGACCACGGATATTATCTTCGCCGCCCGTCAACTTCAGGAGAAGTGTCAGGAGATGCGGACCCACCTGTACTCTACCTTCGTGGACCTGACGAATGCCTTCGACACGGTGAATCGTGAAGGACTGTGGAAGATCATGCAGAAATTCGGCTGTCCGGAGCGATTCACTCAGATGATGCGTCAGCTGCACGACGGTATGATGGCGCGAGTCACGGGCAACGGAGCTGTCTCAGAGGCATTCGCAGTGACCAGTGGAGTGAAGCAGGGCTGCGAACTGGCGCCTACCCTCTTCAGTCTTATGTTCTCTGCCATGCTGATGGACGCCTACCGCGACGAACGCCCCGGGATCCGCATCGCCTACAGGAAGGACGGTCACCTGCTGAATCAACTGCGGATGCACTTCCAATCGCGCGTATCCCCAACCACCGTTCACGAACTCCTCTTCGCCGACGACTGCGCCCTACACACCACCTCAGAAGAGGAGATGCAACGGAACATGGACCTGTTCTCCGCCGCCTGCGAGAACTTCAGTCTGGTCATTAACACGCAGAAGACGGTGATGATGCACCAACCACCACCCAACTCAGCCACAGCCCCCAACGCGCCGCCGCAAATCAGCGTGAACGGAACCCAACTGCAAGTGGTGGAGAACTTCCCGTACCTGGGCAGTACTCTCTCCCGCAACACCAAGATCGACGACGAAGTCGCCAACAGGATCTCGAAAGCCAGTCAAACCTTCGGTCGCCTCCGAAGCACAGTTTGGAATCGCCACGGTCTTCAGCTGAGCACGAAGCTGAAGATGTACAAGGCCGTCATCCTGCCGACACTACTGTATGGAGCGGAGACTTGGACGGTGTATGCAAAGCAGGCACGTCGTCTGAACCACTTCCACCTCAGTTGTCTTCGTCGTATCCTGAGGCTAAAGTGGCAGGATCGAATCCCCGACACTGATGTACTGGAACGGACGGGAATCCTTAGCATGTACGCCATACTGAGGCAAATGCAGCTGCGCTGGAGCGGCCAGCTGGTGCGCATGGACGACGAGCGACTACCCAAACGACTCTTCTACGGAGACGTCGCGACGGGTTCTCGCCGTCAAGGAGACCAGATTCGCCGTTACAAGGATACCCTGAAGTCCTCCCTGAAATGCCTGCAAATCAACCCGACCAACTGGGAGGAGCTCGCACTCGATCGACCGACCTGGAGGAGGACAGTGAAGACAGGCGCTGCGACCTACGAAGCCAACCGCATCGCTGCCGCCAAAGCGAAACGTGAAGCCCGCAAATCACATCTTCGCCCAGTAAGCAACGTCGCCGCACAACCGCTTCCAACGTGTCCTCGATGTCAACGGACATTCCGGGCTCGAATCGGACTTGTTGGACATCTTCGGATTAACTGCGCCTCTAGAACGGCACCAACCATCGTCCACCGCCTGCCTCTTCCTCCTCCTCTCCCCCGCCAACTAACCCTGACAATTGTTCTGACCAACCACTTCCATCATCCTCCTCCTCCTCCTCGTCGTCGTCGCCCACTGCTCCAACGGCGGCCGCTCAGGCGACTGTCCCGCGCACAACAACCGACACTACCACCACCTCCCCCGACTCCAGGGATGAGGATCAGAACTACACCTGCCCTCACTGCGACCGTACCTTCACCTCACACATCGGCCTGGTCGGTCACTTGCGAATCCATCGCACAGAGACTGGCGAACCAGTGCGTGAAGCACCAACCTACACCCACCGCACTCGTCTCCACTGCCCACACTGCCCTCGCACCTTCAGGCATCGCATGGGTCTATTCGGCCACATGCGCATTCACGAGAGCGGAATTGACCACAATTCTGACACACCCGCCACATCCAACACATCCACCGTGCACACCCCCACCCTCGTTCCATCCGTCCGCGCCACCACCACCACCACCGCCTCCTCTGTAGCTGACACTGACACCGCCGACTTCTCATGCCCACACTGTCCACGCACATTCACCTCACGCATCGGCCTGGTCGGTCACTTGCGAATCCATCGCACAGAGACTGCCGAACCAGTGCCTGAAGCACCCACCTATACCCCCCAAGCTCGTCTCAACTGCCCATACTGCCCTCGCACTTTCAGGCATCGCATGGGCCTATTCGGCCACATGCGCATCCACGACGACCTGCAGTAAACAACCGCCGGTCACACCACACATTCACTCACTCCCTACCTCCTCCACCACCACCATCACCCCACCAGAAATCAACACTCACACATCTCATGCACCCAACTGCCACCTCCCACGCAAGTGGGAAGTCCGCATCTCGACTCGGTCCCCATGCGGCTTCGGCTGCACGGGTGACTTGAGTCCGAGACTATCCCGACACGTCAAGCGTCGTGGATAGGAAGGTTGCTGATTGACGCCCGCTCTCGGTTCACGCAGTTCGTCGCGTTGTGTGTGTGTGTGTTGTGTGGAGTGGCGGACTGGTGGGCTGGGGACGGGCTGAAACAGCACCTTCCACGGCACTCTCACGCAAGTGAGAGACACGCCGTTCAACCCCCGTTGTGTGAAATCCTGGTATTTGTGTGTATGGGGAGCCAGGTCGTGCTCGTGGCGCGCGCAGTTATGGTCAGTCGACCATGACAGCCACCGCGCCCATTCCCCACTCAAGTCTGCTGACCGGCTCGGACAGCGGCTGGGGTGTGGGAGTGGGAAGGGAGAGTGAGGTCGACGACTCAGCGCACTTCCTCCTCACTATAACCACTCTGACGCGCTTGAAGCTATCACGGTGCGCTAAAAGCCGTGGCTTGGAAGGTTGCCAACTGACGGGGTAACTTCGACCTCCTCCTTGACCGGAGGCGGTCTGAGAGTCAGGCTGCAATGGCTCCTTTTTAATGTGGCCTTTATGGCATTCCCATCACAGTGTGGGATCCGAGCCAGGCGTTGGCGGCACGCCCAGGTGCGGCTTCGGCCGTGCCAGCCTCCAAATCTCTGTTGTGTTGGTTGAAATCCTGGTCATTGTTGTGTGGACCAGGGGGTGTGGTGGAACGCCAAGGTGAGGATCCGTCCGAGCCATCCACCTGCGGCCTCGTCTCCGGTCTTCTTGACTCTGTCTTGACACCGGGCTCGGGCGAGGGAGGAGGAGAAAGTGTAGGTAGATGCTACGCAAGTCTACCGGCACTATAAACCCCTGCGTAAGTCACCGTCCGTGCTCCCATTGCTGCTGCAACTGTGGGGTACACGGTGGACATCATCGAAACCGATGGTCGCACTGTCAGTTATTTTGACCGAGAGAATAACGGACGTAAGCACCTGTACGCCTTATCCCCACTTAGGGTCTTCTATGATCTTTAAAAGTTTTACTGCGACTCACACAACCTAGAAGGTGTGGTGGACTTGTGACGATATTAGCTCAAGACAACGGAAGAGGAAAGTGTGTTCAGTCATTTTTGGTTTGTAACGCATGGCATCGGGCATAAAGCATCGCCAAAGTACGTGGGATCTAACCATGAAAGGGAGGGCTTAATTTGAGCAGTTGCTGCATGCAGTTAGCCGAACCTGCTCCACCTTGGCCCACTCCTTGTGCACCGAAGGTCAATACGCAGCAAGCGAAATGCCTCAGTGGGTTTTCTACTGTGAGAGATTGTAAAGCGTGCTGCTTGCTCACATATTTTCAATGTTTGTCCCACTAGACAACGCGAATTTAATCACATTTTCTTCAAGTTAACCCGCCCAAAACTGCATTCTGAGCCGCATAAACAACGACTTTGTCACCGCAAACGATATCTCCTTCAAAATGCTATTCGAGGGAAGTGAATAGTGCATTTCTAGAAAATACGCTTTTAGTCATGAGGCTGCCCCTCAGTGATCGTTCACGTGACTTACTACCCACAGGTGTGTTATTCCTGTTCGCTAATTATATAGCGTAACCTGTGTCTTCAGTAATATCCAGCAAAAGACGCGTAGAGTTGTGTGCATTTGTTTCAGAAAACACACGACACGTTTTTTTGGAAGTCCTAAGTACGTGTGGAAATAGAGGTTATGTTTTACTGCATACAGACTGTAGCGAGCTTTTTCGTGTGTGGACAGTGATGGAGGCACGATATCCCACGAAATGAGGATAAAAAATGCATTTTTAGTTGATTTCTATTGGCGTTAATGGAAAATTAATTGAAGACCCATATAACACGAGTCTCGCTTTATTCGGACTGTGATTCACTCAAGTGGTCGAAAAGGCGTTTCTTTAAAAGCCAGCACACTACCATGTAGGAATCGACCTGGAATTGTTTTTCCTGAGAACTAGTTTATGGGACACCAATCAACAAATCTTTCCCACAGGAAAGTGTATAAGATATTGATGTTTCTTTATCCTCCCTGTGAAATATGACGGACTTTCAGAAGGCGTCGAGAATAAATAGAAAAACATTACTTAATTCGCATGAGATTTACGTACACCGGAAGTGGGTACTTTCGTTTTTAAATTGCAACAATTCCCAGAGAAAGATTCAGAAAACATTTTGACAAGCAGTTGTCTGCTTCCAATAAATTATCCTCTGACCAGTACGTTTATATGGTAAGGAGGTGGATTAGAACAGGCAGGTAGTATGAAAGATCGTGTAATGTTATCTCTTCACACAAGTCGGATGTGGGCATTATGGGAGGGGGGATAATTACGGGCGTGTGGTAATGATTAGTATGATAGGTGAGAGTGATGGAGGGAGCCATGTCGGGGAAAAGAGGGGAAAGGAACGAAGACGTGGAGAGTTACGTAGGGTTACTAGGTTAACTGACTTTTGGCAGGGACCTGTGCGGGTCCTTCTGTACGCACAAGACAAACCCGCCTACTCTGATTTGGTTCGCTCCTGTCATTGCTGGTAGACGCTGTCCCAGTGGTTTAGGGTACTCTTGTGCGTCCTCCTAACTCACTCAGAAGTTCTCGCTGGGGTCCACGTGGTGCTCGGGATCGCACCGTTTATGCGGCTGCTTTGGCTTTTCTCAGCCCTGCCGGGGGATGGCATGTTTACGCATTCATTCAAATAGACGCCGGCTCGTGTGATCAATAATAACATGGTTCACCGAAGCAGATAAATGAGTAACTGCAAGTAGAGGTGACCTGAGCTGGCAGGTTTTATTTACCCTTTCCGTGTAGAACGAGGATGGCCGAGAATAATACGTAAAATCTCGTAGGATATGCGAAACAGCTTAGTTGAGGCGCCTGCTGGGGAGTTCACTCACCACGTTCAAGCGAACAGAGTTTTTTTTACTGATGTCAACACAACGGGTCTTTCTGGTCTCTCAATAATATCCTCTGCATTAAATCGATTAGAATACCGCTCCTCGTGCAGCAAGTTCTGGATCTTCCCAAACTCCTCGACAATGCCACCTGCTGGAAAAATTCTCCTAGTCCTTTGCACCAAACAACGGACCAGACTGCATCACGGCGACGATCGGATATGTGGTCTTGCTGAGAAAACGGCAGGCAAAGACTCCTGTAATAAGGGACCGGTACATATGTAAAGAGCAATGGAGTGGCTAGCGAAAACATCAAGTCCTTGACGTCGTCAATCAATTAGAAGGTAACCGGATAGCTATTATTGTAAGGACTTGAGTTTGTCAATCAGTTCGCTATCACATGAAACGGAGAGCCTCGGACGAACTGGTAGGCCGTGCTTGTATGGTAGGCAACACGCTCGACAGATGTGTGTGCCGATTGGTCGTAGGTGTTCGAGGTCACGGTCTTTTATGAAACCACCTGCGCGGATTCTACCTAGGCAGCCGGTCATCCATGTCTCGACTTCTTCTGTGCGATCTCCTTCATTGCATAACTTCCTGATATTCTACTGATCCGATAATATCCGACCTGTTTATTAGAACAATGCCTACCCCTTAATCTGGCCTAGTTACCAAGATACCCCTGTTGTCTCTGAACAGTTTTAGTTACTCTATGGGTGCTGTTTGTCTGGAATCAGTCATTTTCTCGCCTGATTGTCTTCTGAATCTCCATTTTGCTTCTAAATTCAGGATCTAGAGCTCACGCAGGAGTCGCTTGGCTACTAATGACAAAGCAATGACAAAATATTCCTGAAAAAGGCAGACTCACACGAATAGCCATTTCTGGTTAATTTTCAGTCAAGGCAAAACAGGGATGTCCATTTCGATTCTGACATATGTGTAGAGCAATGTGCGTCACTACCAGCGAACTGAATATTTCCGATATTTGCTGATATGACCCGGAACCTTGTGGACGTGGAAGGTCATTGCTCGGTGAATAGGCGACATGGAGTTAAGCCGTCAGTTGCAGCCCTAATTTGGCTACAAATGGCTACCGTGTCCATGTTTCTGTTGGTAGAACTTCTCGACCAAATAAGTACTGTTGTTTTTCCGATTGATTGTTGGCTGGTAAGGCGCCTTTTACCAGTAAGCATGCCCCTTGTAGCACGTGATCTCAGTTATGTTTTATATAAATCAGCTTCACGTTCTCACCATTGGAAATCGTATCGAAAAATATCGAGCATAGTCTTCGGCGTACAGGAAACACCGGAAGGCCTGCATCTCTATCCCACTAGAAATTTTTCTTTTCATGGAACGGATTTTGAAATTTTTGGCAAGTGGTCGCTTAACTGCCTTCTTCGCACCGAGTGAGCATTGAGCTTCAGTTGAGGGCAGATCATTCGCGGACGCGGGTCAACAGCTATACGAGTGGAGCATGGATCTAACACTCGGATGAGTAGAACTACATAAACTACTGAGTAGCACATATTTTCAAATGCACATTATAAAAATTTGAATCACACAACCGGAAAGTTTACGGCCCGGAGTGTAAATGAACCGCTGGCCTCTCGAATGAGCACATAACACTTTCAGATTCTAAATAAAAAATGGTTACTACTTTTTACGCATGAGTACATCTTCCGGTTTGTTCTCACGAGCTAGCCTTCGTATTTGGACGTGATGACAGTTTGTCCCAGCACCAAAAGAGGTTTTGTTTGCGTGCGGTGTGTTTTCAGTATGATGACATAATCTGCACAGATTACTTTTGTTTTTGCATACGGAAACCACACAACAGGTGATATGTGTGGAGGGCTACCGATCAAAGGAACGCCACAGGACTGACTTTTCCGGTGTTTCAGCCGGCAAGTGAAACAATTCGACAGTGGGCAGTCTTCCAATCATTCTTTTCTCAGTGCATTTACGTTTGAATAGTGCGCGAGGATAACAGATAAAGGGTTTAAATTGTTAATCCGGGTCATAACTGCGTAGGTATTTGCCGTACTGACAGCACAGGTGCTAGCAAAAAGCCGGGACACGCGTGCTCCGTCGACCTTGTGTCATTGCCTGACGCAGCTGCGAGGGTTTCGGTTCGTCAGTGAGTTCCCCAGAGTTCCCTTGTGTTTTCTTGTATACTAACTCCGGTTTCCTTCTGCCTTGTTTAATTTCCGAGCCTGGAAAGGTCTGATCCTAAGGAATTACTCCTAGTTCGCGCATTAATTTCCTCGGATATTAAACAAGCCTCGTGAAAACTGGGGTTTACATTACCAGAAGGCTCATGGGGAACGCTGGGGAAAGCACTGATCCGAAATCCTCACAGCTGCGTCAAGCAGCGGCGCGAGATCTGCGAAGTACGCGTGCCTGGGCATTTAGCTAGTACCTGTGCTGTCAGTATGGTAAATAATTGTATAGTTGTACACTACTGGCTGCCTGTTGGCGGCTTGTGAATATTACGCGGTTATTTCGCATTAACTGATGGACTTCAGCTCAAATATTACTATCCATTTTCGGGCCGCGCATAGAAAGTTCTATTTCAAAGGATTTTCCCCCAATTTTGCGCATTTATTTCTTTGGAAATTAAATAAGACAATCCAGGACATGTCCGATGCACCACACGGAAGACACTAGGATCTGTCGCTGTCCTCTCTGACGACAGACCCCTGTAAGAGTTCGGATGCTCGTGGTTCCGGTATACAATCAGTTTACTTAGCAACTACCCAAGACTCCAGCATAGACCTCTATATTTAAAGCACTTAAGGTACATCGATGCGGCAATAGCTGAATCCTGAGGCTTAATGAAATATTGCCCTCCTATCTATTGTAGTGCAGCTAGCACATCAAAAGTAGATCATTCATCTTTTCCTATCGCTAATTTTTCCTATCCTCGCGTGCTGCAGCATGCAGCACCGACCATTGGGTTAAACCGTCTGCATATTATCGCAATTGAATTTTTAAAAAACATCTCATTATTTTAAGATATGGCAAATTGGAGATTTTTCGGCACCCACTCGGACAGCGACGACGAATGGTTCACCACCAATATAGAAGGCAGCCCACCTACTCCTACCGGGGTCTCCAGTGGGATTGCTTTCCTCAACCACAATTTATTCGATTCTGAAGGAACTTCCCAGGTCGTCCACAGGTTGCTCAGCGACCTTCACCTCGAGGAGTCATCACCGGAACCAGTTGAGACCGTTGAAAGTACTAACGGTGGACTTTTGCCTGCTCACATTTCCAGCAGCAGGTTCAACTGCGAGAGTTATGACTCTAACTGCTTCAGTTCATCAGTTCTAGTGTCCCCCGAGGTTCACGAATCCCAGCCATTCTTTAGCATCGCTCCCATTCAAGCTATGCTACGATCTGACAGCTATGAAGTCACCTGTGACTGTGACACAACCGGTAGATGCGATTCCCCTGCACCGAATTTCCCATCCGCGCATGATTCATTCCCACCGATTGTAGCCTCTCAAAATGTTGTGGCTGTTGGTCATCACGAAGTGGGACCGTCCAACTGGTATAATTCCTGCACCAGCCCCAGCAGTCTAGACAGTAGTTACGAAACAGCTGGCACCCTTCGTTCTTCAAGTCCGCCGACGCAGCTTGATGTGACGGGGGATATACGAACGGCCAACCTACTTCTTTACGACCAGTGGTCTGCTCGGCCTTTCGCAAGCCAAAGCTAACTTTGTCAAAGGATCCATCCTCCGATGATTGCCAATATCGACCTTTTTCTGTTGTACAGGTTTAAAGCTTCTCTCAAGGCCTGAAATGGTCTTTATGCGTTTTACCTGCAGATAGTAATTCGTACTCAGTGCCAAGGTGGCCAGAAGACCGATTTTAACCAAATACGCCTTTGAGGTGACCTCGGAGCTAGGAGAAGATTAACATGGAAAATAGTTCAAGCTTGGTTACTGCTCATTCGGAGCCGCACCGTCTTCCTTTCAAAAACTGCCCTAAGCTTTGTAGTACTTACCAAATGCGTATGCAGATTGCATTCCATGGCCCAGATGCGTAGGACTTGGTATAGGAGGTGTATTCGGGTTTCGCGGTATCCTAACTGCTGGTGCGCGGTGCGTCCACAGGTGGCCGACAGTAGAACGGCCTTTTGTGACGACTGGCAAAAAAGTAAACTGACTCCTAGTCCTGACGAAAACGCAGTCGTGGACTATCAGTGCTAGTGGTGCCAGGGCGCGGAGGACTGAGGTCTGGCACGCCGACGGCCTTATACAATGCCATGAAGTCCAATGACTGCACTGTGACACGGTGACCGTGAATAGTCTTTAAATAGGTTTGCTTTAACCGTCAGCCAGATGTTGCAGTCTCCAGTCAAAGAGCTGGAAATTAAAAAACTTGATAGAATGCCTGATTTCAGCATTACGATTCACTCCACAACGTCAGCGGGAACCGAGTAATCCGTGACTCTGACAGTGGAACCGGTAACTGATAATTCAGCCGATCATTCTTTCTTTATTTTCGACTGTTCTCATGACTATTTCGGACCACGACGTTCGCTACACCTTGTCGTATTTTCTCTCAGGTTAGACAGGCCTGTGAATATCCTCTTTCGTAGCAAACAGGAAGTAGACCCGTGTCTCAAGTAGCAGACCGGTCGCTGCAAGTGGTTTAAGAAAAATTGAATCCTAAATTAGAATCTAAGATCTGCCGGTCCGGATGTAACCGGCAGCCGTCATTTCGATGCCTGACACGCTTACTCGTTACGCTTGCAGACTCACTGACCTTTTCAATCGGCGGAAAGCAACACGCGCATACGCGCGCACATTCAGACGATCAGGGCTGTCTACGTCGCACGTGGAGATGCCACCCCAAGGCAAGCCACCACACATCATTTGGACACAAGCCCCCACAAACCCATAAAGCGGCCAAAACCACTGCCTCACTCATTCTCTGCTGGGCAGAACTTATGACCGCCAACCCACACCCATTAGCCTCGTCAGAAGCCAGTTCTGCCTGAGACAACAGAGAAGGGGTTCTATGCTCAATACATCCGGCATCCAGATGCCCTCTGTCTTTTCCTGCCACTGGAGACTCGGCCTGATGACTGTGGCGCCTTACGTACAACCACTACTAAAGCCGCCACACGGGGTCGGGGGTACGACTGGTTGATAATGGTAGGTAGTCAGAGTCATTTTATTGGTAGATGGGCGCTCATCGATGAGTTACGGGCTCAATCACTCGCTGTGCTTTTAAGGCTCAGCTTAGTGCCCGCCGGCATTCACAAAGCAACAGGTATTGTATGCAGAAATGGACTGATAGAAGCGAACAGGCGGGTTCCAGGGAGCAGTTCAGAAGACGAAGATGCGATCATTAGGACAAGAAATTTATTGGCCTGATGTTTTGGATTCTCACTCGAACCCATCATCAGAGACAGTGTCAGATAAGGGTAATGGTCCTAC
>CACRXP010000178.1:757358-769671 GCA_902702965.1 Spirometra erinaceieuropaei | reverse complement strand
GGTGCACAGGGTTTGCGGATTCCGCTGGATGGCAGGTCGGATGGAACGTTGCGTCGGCACCGTCGTGAAGTGGTTCGTCTCTGCACGCCGCTGGACAGCCGGTGACGGGATGGATCTCCACATCGACATCGCCTTGACGCGCCCACCTACGCCGTCGGAGACCGCGGCTTACGGCGAATTCGAGTCGTTCTCCACTACAACCCGAAGTCGTGGTCCCATAGTGGAGTTTGGCCGTGCCACAACGGCACATGGCAGCCCTATTCAGGGATGTCACTGGCAGCCCCCACGAGGGGAGGGGCCTAAAAAAGGTGGCCTAAATATTGCTGGGTACCACACCGTCTCCAGGCTAGCCAGGGCCGCAGACGTCTTATCATGGTCGAAACAATCAAAATCGAAACAACAACAATACCAATACCAACAACAACCATACTCATTCTCCTCATCCTACCTCTTCTTCCTCTTCCTCTGCCTATTCTTCTCCTTCGTCACCTTCTTCTCCATCTCCTTCCCGTCGCCCCACTCGTTGTCACCAGACTGGCAGGGTGAGCGCGCTCACTCTGGCAGCCTGGAATGTTCGTTCCCTTTTAGACAATCCGAGGAGCAACCGACCGGAAAGGAGGACGGCGCTAGTGGCACGAGAACTGGCGCGCTACAAGGTGGACATCGCCGCACTCAGCGGGACCCGATTCTCCGAACAAGGCCAACTGGAGGAGGTGGGTGCCGGCTACACCTTCTTCTGGAGCGGTCGACCCAGGGCAGAGCGACGGGACGCAGGTGTCGCATTCGCCATTCGGAACGACATCGTGGGACGACTGCCCTGTTTGCCGCAGGGCATCAACGAGCGCCTGATGAGCCTCCGCCTGCCTCTCTGGGGAGGCAAATTCGCCACCATCATCAGCGCCTACGCTCCGACGATGACCAACCCCGACGCCGTCAGAGACAAATTCTACGATGACCTACAGGCCCTCTTGGCGACTGTGTCGAAGGCGGACAATTTGATTGTCCTTGGCGACTTCAACGCCCGCGTCGGCACAGGCCATACTGCCTGGAGAGGCGTGCTGGGCCCCCACGGTCTCCGCGGCTCCAACGACAACGGCCTGCTTCTCCTCCGCACCTGCGCAGAACATCGCCTCATCCTGACGAACACGTTCTTCTGTCTCCCGGAGCGAGAGAAGGCCACCTGGAGGCATCCTCGGTCGCGTCAGTGGCACCTGCTGGACTATGTCCTCATCCGGAGGCGAGATCAGCGGGACGTGCTGGTGACAAAGGCGATCGCGGGCGCTGACGGGTGGACCGACCATCGCCTCGTTATCTCGAAGATGCGTATTCGCCTACAGCCTCGCAGGAGACCACAAGGTAAGCGACCCCCAGGTAAGCTGAATGTTGCCTTGTTGTCTTTGCCTGCTCACCGTCTCCATTCCAGCAATGAGCTAGCTCAAAGGCTAGACAACTTTCCTATCGCCGCCGACGCCGCCGCTGCCGAGAACGCCTCCGTGGAGAACCGCTGGTGTCAACTGCGAGACACGGTCCAGGCGACGGCGCTCGCCGTCCTCGTTCGCGCTCCCCGTAAACACCAGGACTGGTTCGACGACAACGACGCCGCCATCAGAAATCTGCTCGCTGAGAAGAACCGCCTACACAAAGCCTACGTAGATCACCCCACTGATGCCACCAAAGCTGCCTTCTACCGCAGTCGCCGCCAAATTCAGCAACGACTGCGCGAGATGCAGGACGCCTGGACTGCTCGCAAAGCTGAGGAAATCCAAGGCTACGCGGACCGCAACGAATGGAAGAACTTCTTCTCCGCGATCAAAGCTGTCTACGGTCCGCCGACGAAGGGCACTGCTCCTCTCCTCAGCGCCGACGGCAGCACTCTCCTGACTGAGAAGACGCAAATCCTACAGCGATGGGCCGAGCATTTCCGGGGCGTCCTCAACCGCCCTTCCGTCATCT
The DNA here is from genome assembly GCA_902702965.1 of Spirometra erinaceieuropaei. NCBI lineage: Eukaryota > Metazoa > Platyhelminthes > Cestoda > Diphyllobothriidea > Diphyllobothriidae > Spirometra > Spirometra erinaceieuropaei. The sequence goes on along the minus strand of CACRXP010000178.1, from coordinate 767,718 downwards.
CCGACGCCGCTATCGCCCGCTTGCCGCAAGTGGAGACCAACGTGGACCTCGACCTCCCGCCATCTCTCCAGCAGACCATCAGGGCCGTGCAGCAGCTCCCCAGCGGAAAAGCACCCGGATCGGACGCAATCCCTACTGAGGTCTACAAGCACGGAGGTCCCCAACTAATGGATCACCTGACTGCGCTCTTCCAGGAGATGTGGCGTCAAGGTGAAGTCCCGCAAGATTTCAAGGACGCAACCATCATGCATCTCTACAATCGCAAAGGGAATCGCCAAGTCTGCGACAACCACCGCGGCATCTCCCTACTGAACATCGCCGGGAAGATCTTCGCTCGCATCCTGCTCAACCGCCTCAACATACATCTGGAACAGGGCCTTCTGCCGGAAAGCCAATGCGGCTTCCGTGGTCATCGTGGGACCACGGATATGATCTTCGTCGCCCGTCAACTTCAGGAGAATTGTCAGGAGACGCGGACCCACCTGTACACTACCGTCGTGGAACTGACGAAAGGATTCGACACGGTGAATCGTGAAGGACTGTGGAAGATCATGCAGAAATTCGGCTGTCCGGAGCGATTCACTCAGATGGTGCGTCAGCTGCACGACGGTATGATGGCGCGAGTCACGGACAGCGGAGCTGTCTCAGAGGCATTCGCAGTGACCAATGGAGTGAAGCAGGGCTGCGTACTGGCGCCTACACTCTTCAGTCTTATGTTCTCTGCCATGCTGATGGACGCCTACCGCGACGAACGCCCTGGAATCCGCATCGCCTACAGGACGGACGGTCATCTCCTGAATCAACTGCGGATGCACTTCCAATCGCGCGTATCCACAACCACCGTTCACGAACTCCTCTTCGCCGACGACTGCGCCCTACACACCACCTCAGAAGAGGAGATGCAACCGAACATGGACCTGTTCTCCGCCGCCTGCGAGAACTTCGGTCTGGTCATTAACACGCAGAAGACGGTGGTCATGCATCAACCGCCACCCCACACAACCACTCCTCCCAACGCGCCGCCGCCGCAAATCAGCGTGAACGGAACCCAACTGCAGGTGGTGGAGAACTTCCCGTACCTGGGCAGTACTCTCTCCCGCAACACCAAGATCGACGACGAAGTCGCCAACAGGATCTCGAAAGCCAGTCAAGCCTTCGGTCGCCTCAAAAGCACAGTTTGGAATCGTCATGGTCTCCAACTGAGCACGAAGCTGAAGATGTACAAGGCCGTTATCCTGCCGACGCTACTGTATGAAGCGGAGACTTGTACGGTGTACGCAAAGCAGGCACGTCGTCTGAACCACTTCCACCTCAGTTGTCTTCGTCGCATCCTGAGGCTGAACTGGGAGGATCGAATCCCCGACAATGATGTGCTGGAACGGACGGGAATGGTCAGCATCTACGCCATACTGAGGCAAATTCAGCTGCGCTGGAGTGGTCACCTTGTGCGCATGGACGACGAGCGACCACCCAAACGACTCTTGTACGGAGACGTCGCGACGGGTTCTCGCCGTCACGGAGGCCAGATTCGCCGTTACAAGGATACCCTGAAGTCCTCCCTGAAATGCCTGCAAATCAACGCCACCAACTGGAAGGAGCTCGCACTCGATCGACCGACCTGGAGGAGAACAGTGAAGACAGGCGCTGCGATCTACGAAGCCAACCGCATCGCTGCCGCCAAAGCGAAACGTGAAGCCCGCAAATCACAACTTCGCCCAGTACGCAACGCCGCCGCACAACCGCTTCCAACGTGTCCTCGATGTCAACGGACATTGCGGGCTCGAATCGGACTTGTTGGACATCTTCGGATTAACTGCGACTCTAGAACGGCACCAACCATCGTCCCTCCGCCTGCCTCTTCCTCCTCCTCTCCGCCGCCAACTAACCCTGACAATTCTTCTGACCCACCACTTCCATCATCATCCTCCTCCTCCTTCTCCTCCTCCTCCTCCTCCTCCTCCTCCTCCTCCTCCTCCACGTCACCCACTGCTCCAACGGCGGCCGCTCAGGCGACTGTCCCGCGCACAACAACCGACACTACCACCACCTCTCTCGACTCCAGGGATGAGGATCAGAACTACACCTGCCCTCACTGCGACCGTACCTTCACCTCACACATCGGCCTGGTCGGTCACTTGCGAATCCATCACACAGAGACTGGCGAACCAGTGCGTGAAGCACCAACCTACACCCACCGCACTCGTCTCCACTGCCCACACTGCCCTCGCACCTTCACGCATCGCATGGGTCTATTCGGCCACATGCGCATTCACGAGAGCGGAATTGACCGCAATTCTGACACACCCGCCACATCCAACACATCCAACGTGCACACCCCCACCCTCGTTCCATTCGTCCGCGCCACCACCACCACCGCTTCCTCTGTAGCTGACACTGACACCGCCGACTTCTCATGGCCACACTGTCCACGCACATTTACCTCACGCATCGGCCTGGTCGGTCACTTGCGAATCCATCGCACAGAGACTGGCGAACCAGTGCCTGAAGCACCCACCTATACCCACCAAGCTCGTCTCAACTGCCCATACTGCCCTCGCACCTTCAGGCATCGCATGGGCCTATTCGGCCACATGCGCATCCACGACGACCTATAGTAGACAACCGCCGGTCACACCACACATTCACTCACTCCCTACCTCCTCCACCACCACCATCATCCCACCAGAAATCAACATTCACACATCTAATGCACCCAACTGCCACCTCCCACGCAAGTGGGAAGTCCGCAACTCGACTCGGTCCCCATGCGGCTTCGGCTGCACGGGTGACTTGAGTCCGAGACTATCCCGACACGTCAAGCGTCGTGGATAGGAAGGTTGCTGATTGACGCCCGCTGTCGGTTCACGCAGTTCGTCACGTTGTGTGTGTGTGTTGTGTGGAGTGGCGGACTGGTGGGCTGGGGACGGGCTGCAACAGCACCTTCCACGGCACTCTCACGCAAGTGAGAGACACGCCGTTTAACCCCCGTTGTGTGAAATCCTGGTGTTCTGTGTATGGGGGGCCAGGTCGTGCCGTGACGAGCGCAGTCATGGTCAGTCGACCATAACAGCCACCGCGCCCATTCCCCACTCCAGTCTGCTGACCGGCTCGGACAGCGGCTGGGGTGTGGGAGTGGGAAGGGAGAGTGAGGTCGACGACTAAGCGCACTTCCTCCTCACTATAAACAATCTGACGCGCTTGAATCTATCACGGTGCGCTAAAAGCCGTGGCTTGGAAGGTTGCCAACTGACGGGGTAACTTGGACCTCCTCCTTGACTGGAGGCGGTCTGAGAGTCAGGCTACAATGGCTCCTTTTTAATGTGGCCTTTATGGCACTCCCATCACAGTGTGGGATCCGAGCCAGGTGTTGGCAGCACGCCCAGGTGCGGCTTCGGTCGTGCCAGCCTCCAAATCTCTGTTGTGTTGGTTGAAATCCTGGTCATTTGTTGTGTGGACCAGGGGGTGCGGAGTGGAGCGCCAAGGCGAGGATCTGTCCGAGCCATCCACCTGCGGCCTCCCTCGTCTCCGGTCTTCTTGACTCTGTCTTGACACCGGGCTCGGGCGAGGGAGGAGGAGAGAGTGTAGGTAGCTGCTACGCAAGTCTACCGGCACTATAAACCCCTGCGTAAGTCACCGTCCCTGCTCCCATTGCTGCTGCAACTGTGGGGCACACGGTGGACATCATCGAAACCGATGGTCGCACTGTCAGTTATTTTGACCGAGAGAATAACGGACGTAAGCACCTGTACGCCTTATCCCCACTTAGGGTCTTCTATGATCTTTAACAGTTTTACTGCGACTCAAACAACCTAGAGGGTGTGGTGGACTTGTGACGATATTAGCTCAAGACAACGGAAAAGGAAAGTGTGTTCAGTCATGTTTGGTTTGTAACGCATGGCATCAGGCATAAAGCATCGCCAAATTACGTGGGATCTAACCATGAAAGGGAGGGCTTAATTTGAGCAGTTGCTGCATGCAGTTAGCCAAACCTGCTCCACCTTGGCCCACGCCTTGTGCACCGAAGGTTAGTACGCAGCAAGCGAAATGCCTCAGTGGGTTTTCTACTGAGAGAGATTGTAAAGCGGGCTGCTTGCTCACATATTTTCAATGTTTGTCCCACCGGACCACGCGAATTTAATCACATTTTGGTCAAGTTAACCCGCCCAAAACTGTATTCTGGGCCGCATGAACAACGACTTTGTCACCACAAACGATATCTCCTTCAAAATACTATTTGAGGGAAGTGAATAGTGCATTTCTGGAAAATACGCTTTTAGTCATGAGGCTGCCCCTCAGTGATCGTTCACGTGACTTACTACCCACAGGTGTGTTATTCCTGTTCGCTAATTATATAGCGTGATCTGTGTCTGCAGTAATATCCAGTAAAAGACGCGTAGAGTTGGGTGCATTTGTTTCAGAAAACACACGGCACGTTTTTTTGGAAGTCCTAAGTACGTGTGAAAATAGGGGTTATGTTTTACTGCATACAGACTGTAGCGAGCTTTTTCGTGTGTTGACATTGATGGAGGCACAATATCTCACGAAATGAGGATAAGGAATGCATAAGGCACACCCACATACGGGCTTGCAAGCTGGCTATTTCAGAAGGTAAGATTCCTAACTGCAGGCTCACAAACAACGGTGCACTCAGCAGAACAATTCCTTGACAAAATAAGGGCAGTCACGATCGAACCGAATGAAAGGATGGTGTCTTTTGACGTCTCACTTTTCACGTCCATACCACAGGCCCTTGCGGTCGAAACGCTCAGTGACCTGCTACGTCAAAATTACGACGGGGGCGATGGCCAGCCCACAGCTCAGGATCTCATAGAACTCATGGGGCACTGCCTCAAGACATTCTTTACCTTCGAAGGGACCACATACGAGCAGATCAAGGGCACTCCAATGGGTTCACCAATCGCCGGACTCATTGCCGAGGCGGTTCTACAAAAACTCGAGAGACGACTATTCGAGGAGTACAAACCCTAGTTTTGGGCACGCTACGTTGATGGCACCTTCGTGATCATAGACCAGGATAAAATCAACTACTATGCGGAAGTACTGAACTCAATCATGCCCGATCTACAGTTCACGATGGAAGAGGAAGTCGATGACAAACTTCCATTCTTGAATGTTCTCGTCTGCCGCCAACCAAATGGAGAACTAGCGACGTCGGTCTACAGAAAACCGACGAACACGCTGCAAATTCTCAGCGACAACAGCAACCACCCGCCACCACACAAACGAAGCTGTGTCCGCACGCTGTACCGACGGGTGGAAACTCATTGCAGCACGCCAGCCGCCAAACTGAATGAGATAAAGCTCCTCCGATAACTTTTCAGAGCCAATGGCTATCCGCGGGCATTCATTGAACGAAGCCGGAGGCAGCCAAAGAAACGGAACGAGGAGCATAGTCAGCCAAACTCGTGGCGGAGCATTCCGTACATTAAAGGGGTCTCCGAAGTCGTGGCTCGATCACTCGCGCCACTCCGAATAGGTGTTGCCCACAGGCCTGACTCAACAATCCGCCGGCAAGTGATGCGGCCGGAAGATCCGATCCCTAAGCAGGAGATGTCGGCCGTTGTCTACCGACTTCAGTGCAGCTGCGGAAGTTGCAACTACGTTGGGGAAACCGGCCGACGGCTGCAAACGCGAATGCACGAGCATAAGTTGGCCGTGCGAAGGTTGGACCCAAAGTCGGAGGTAGCAACCCATGCCGCGCAAATGGGACACATCTTCAACTTTGACGCCGTTGAGATTGTGGGCCGGGGCAGCGATCACACAGCAAGGCAAGTGCAAGAAGCCTGGATGTCCACCGACCGCTCTGTCAACCGCCACATCAATTTGCCTCCCCCCTATCTGACTTTACGAACCTTCTTAGTGGCGGACAGTCACGGCGCGGGACAATCGGGGCCGTCAGTCATCACCGCGGCCTACGGGGGCGATTCAGGTCACGGTGGCATGCGGGTTGGATGCAGCCACACAGGCGGCATTGGCGGATCACGCATTGGACAAAGGGCGCCATAATAAGGAGTGCTGTGCACAGGACCTCCCAGTCCCTGAAGATGGGTAGACGAGTAAACTACCCGAAACGTCGGATCCCAAATAAACCCCTCCCGGTGAACGCCCACTCTTCTTTTGAAATGCATATTTAGTTGATTTCTATTGGCGTTAATGGAAAATTAATTGAAGACCCATATAACACGAGTCTCGCTTTATTCGGACTGTGATTCACTCAAGTGGTCGAAAAGGCATTTCTTTAAAAGCCAGCACACTACCATGTAGGAATCGACCTGGAATTGTTTTTCCTGCGAACTAGTTTATGGGACACCAATCAACAAATCTTTTCCGCAGGAAAGTGTATAAGAAATTGATGTTTCTTTATCCTCCCTGTGAAATATGACGGACTTTCAGAAGGCGTCGAGAATAAATAGAAAAACCTTACTTAATTCGCATGAGATTTACGTGCACCGGAAGTGGGTAGTTTCGTTTTTAAATTGCAGCAATTCCCAGAGAAAGATTCAGAAAACATTTTGACAAGCAGTTGTCTGCTTTCAATAAATTATCCTCTGGCCAGTACGTTTATATGGTAAAGAGGTGAATTAGAACAGGCAGGTAGTATGAAAGATCGTGTAATGTTATCTCTTCACACAAGTGGGATGTGGACATTATGGGAGGGGGGATAATTAGGGGCGTGTGGTAATGATTAGTATGATAGGTGAGAGTGATGGAGGGAGTCATGTCGGGAAAAAGAGGGGAAAGGAACGAAGGCGTGGAGAGTTACGTAGAGTTACTAGGTTAACTGACTTTTGGCAGGGACCTGTACGGGTCTTTCTGTACGCACAAGACAAACTTGCCTACTCTGATTTCGTTCGCTCCTTTCATTGCTGGTGGACTCTGTCCCAGCGGTTTAGGGTACTCTTGTGCGACCTCATAAATCACTCAGAAGTTCTCGCTGGGGTCCACGTGGTGCTCAGGATCGCACCGTTTATGCGTCTGCTTTGGCTTTTCTCAGCCCTGCCGGGGGATGGCATGTTTACGCAGTCATTCAAATAGACGCCGGCTCGTATGATCAATAGTAACATGGTTCACCGGAGCACGTAAATGAGTAACTGCAAGTAGAGGTGGCCTGAGCTGGCAAGTTTTATTTACCCTTTCCGTGTAGAATGAGTATGGCCGAGAATAATACGTGAACTCTGGTAAGATATGCGAAACAGCTTAATTGAGGCGCCTGCTGGGAGTTCACCCGCCACGTTCAAGCGAACAGAGTTTTTTTACTGATATCAACACAACGGGTCTTTCTGGTCTCTCAATAATATTCTCTGCATTAAATCGATTAGAATACCGCTTCTCGTGCAGCAAGTCCTGGATCTTCCCAAACTCCTCGACAATGCTATCTGCTGGAAAAATTCTGCCTGTCCTTTTCCCCAAACAACTGACTAGACTGCATCACGGCGACGATCGGATATGTGGTCTTGCTGGGAAAACGACAGGCAAAGACCCTTGTAATACGGGACCGGTACACATGTAAAGAGCAATGAAATGGCTAGCGAAAACATCAAGTCCTTGACGTCGTCAATCATTTAGAAGGTAACCGGATAGCTAATATTGTAAGGACTTGAGTTTGTCAATCAGTTCGCTATCACATAAAACGGAGAGCCTCGGACGAACTGGTGAGCCGCCCTTGTGTGGTAGACAACACGGTCGACATATGTGTGTGTCGAGTGGTCGCAGGTGTTAGATGTCACGGTCTTTTATGAAACAACCTGCGCGGATCCTACCTAGTCAGGCGGTCATCCATGCCTTGACTTCTTACGTGCGATCTTCTTCATCGCCTGAGTTCCTGATATACTACTGATCTGATAATATCCAATCTGTTTATTAGAACAATGCCTGCCCCTTAATCCGGCCTAGTTACCAAGATACCCCTGTTGTCTCTGAACAGTTGTAGTTACTCTATGTGTGCTGTTTGTTTGGAGTCAGTCATTTTCTCGCTTCAGTGTTTTCCGAATCTCCATTTTGCTTCAAAATTCAGGATCTAGAGCACACTGAGGAGTCTCTTGGCTACTAATGATCAAGCAATGACAAAATATTCCTGAATAAGGCAGACTCACACGAATAGCTATTTCTGGTTAATTTTAAGTTAAGGCAAAAACAGGGATGTTCATTTCTATCCTGAAGTATGTGTAGAACAATGTGCTTCATTACCAGCGCACTGAATATTTCCGATATCTCCTGATATGACCTAGAACCTTGCGGACGTGGAAGTGCATTGCTCGGTGATTCGGTGAAATGGATTTAAGCCTTCAGGTGAAGCCCTAATTTGGCTATAAATGACTATCATGTCCATGTTTCTGTTGGTAGAACTTCTCGACCAAATGACTGATGTTGTTTTTCCGAGCGATTGGTGGCTGGTAAACTGCTTTTTAACAGTCAGCAGGCTACTTGTAGCACGTGATCTCAGTTATCTTTTATATAAATCAGCTTCACGTCCTCGCCATTGGAAATCGTATCGAAAAATCTCGATCACAGTCTTCGGCGCAAAGGAAACACCGGAGGACCTGCATCTCTCTCCCACTGGAAATTTTTCCTTTTCATGGGATGGACTTTTAAATTTTTAGCCAGTGGTCGCTTAACTACCTCCCTTCTTGCTCACCGAATGAGCAGTGCGCTTCAGTAGCAGTGCAGATCCTTAGCGGACGCGGCACGACAGCTATATGAGTGGAGCATGGATCTAACACGCGGATGGGTAGAACTACATAAACTACTGAGTAGCACTTATTTTCATATGCACATTACAAAATTTGGATCCCACATAACCGAAAAGTTTACGGCCCGGAGTGCAAATGAACCGCTGGATGAGTACAGAACACTTTCAGATTTTAGATCCACAAATAGTTACTACTTTGTACACATAAGTACATCTTCAGGTTTGTACTCACGAGCTAGCTTTCGTATTTGGACGTGATGACAGTTTGTACCAGCACCAGAAGAGGTTTTTGGTTGCCTGCGGTATGTTCTCAGTATGATCAGATAATCTGCACAGATTACTTTTGTTTCTGCATACGGAAACCACACAACAGGTGATATGTGTGGAGGGCTATCGATCTAAGGAACGCCACAGGCGTGACTTTTCCGGTGTTTCAGCCGGCAAGTAAAACAATTCGACAGTGGGCAGTCGTCCAATCATTCTTTTCTCAGTAAATTTACATTTGAAGAGTGCGAGAGCATAACAGATAAAGGGTTTAAATTGTTAATCCGGGTCATAACTGCGTAGGTATTTGCCGTACTGACAGCACAGGTGCTAGAAAAAAGCCGGAACACGCGTGCTTCGTCGACCTTGTGTCGTTTCCTGACGCAGCTGCGAGGGTTTCGGTTCGTCAGTGGGTCCCCCAGAGTTCCCCTTGTGTTTTCTTGTATACTTACTCCAGTTTCCTTCTGCCTTGTTTAATTTCTGAGCCTGGAAATGTCTGATCCTAAGGATTTACTCCAAGTTCGCGCATTAATTTCCTCGGATATTAAACAAGCGTCGTGAAAACTGGGGTTTATATTACCAGAAGGCTCATGGGGAACGCTGGGAAAAGCACTGAGCCGAAATCCTCACAGCTGCGTCGGGCAACGGCGCGAGATCTGCGAAGTACGCGTGCCTGGGCTTTTAGCTAGTACCTGTGCTGTCAGTATGGTAAATAATTGTATAGTTGTACACTACTGGCTGCCTGTTAGCGGCTTGTGAATATTACGCGGTTATTTCGCATTAGCTGATAGATTTCAACTCAAATATTACTATCCATTTTCGGGCCGCGCCTGGAAAGTTCTATTTCAAAGGATTTTCCCCCAATTTTGCGCATTTATTTCCTTGGAAATTAAATAAGGCAATCCAGGACATGTCCGATGCACCACACGGAAGAAACTAGGATCTGTCGCTGTCGTCTCTGACGACAGACCCCTGTAAGAGTTCGGATGCTCGTGGTTCCGGTTTACAATCAGTTTACTTAGCAACTACCCAAGACTCCAGCATAGACCTCTATATTTAAAGCACTTAAGGTACATCGATGCTGCAATAGCTGAATCCCGAGGCTTAATGCAATATTGCCCTCCTATCTATTGTAGTGCAGCTAGCACATCAAAAGTAGATCATTCATCTTTTCCTATCGCTCATTTTTCCTATCTTTGCGTGCTGCAGCATGCAGCACCGACCATTGGGTTAAACCGTCTGCATATTATCGCAATTGAATTTTTAAAAAATATCTCATTATTTTAAGATATGGCAAATTGGAGATTTTTCGGCACCCACTCGGACAGCGACGACGAATGGTTCACCACCAATATAGAAGGCAGCCCACCTACTCCTACCGGGGTC
>CACRXP010000178.1:668486-729612 GCA_902702965.1 Spirometra erinaceieuropaei | reverse complement strand
TTATCGCGCCTGCCACTAGAACGGTCGGCTGCCCGCCGGACCCGAGACACGGTGTGCGTGTCCCTGCTCTCCCGCGGCGGGCCTGCTTTGTCTATCGGTTGGCAATAGAACCTAGTTATCCTGACGCGGAACAAAGCTCCACCTCACTCGCCCTTTCTCGCCGGCTGACTGTCTAGCCGGCTGGCCAATGCGTACTTCACTGCTGGCTCTTTGGTTCTGGCACTGTCCCAGCGTGTGGGGTCGCTGGCATAGCAACCTGACGGTTCATAACAAGACGACGATAGGGAATGGAACCAGTCCCTCTTCCAGGACAAAAAGACTCATATTACCCTGGAAGACACCTCCGCATCGTAATATCCACTACCACGGAGGTACACCATAGTCCGTGAAGAATGTAATTTACTTTGGTGGGAGACAAACATGAGGTGACCTCTAACGACAGTAGCACACTGTGCATTGATCATGTTTCAGCCTGTCCATTTTACCAGAAGCCACCGTCTCGTTCACTCATTTAGGGTTCTCGTTCGACAGGCAAGGCTAGATGAACAAAAGTTCTTCATATGCGGACTGATGTAGCATTGGAATGTCCACCGAGTAGACGTTGTGATGGCATCATTCATGGAGAGTTTTAAAAATGACCTTGACAGATTTATACCTGAATATTAGCCTGAGCCATGAAAGATTAGACTTCCTCCTGCATATTCATGTGCAAAATTTCAAGCATTTCGTGTGGTTTTTTCTAAAAGGGTTTGTTGTGCTGCACCTGCCTGTAGGTTTTATATTACATACTGGCTGCTGAAAGGCTCATGCGTATGGCTACCTCAACTACCTGTCCTTAACTAAGATTGATTAATCCACTCACCTTTTGGGACCACCGGTTATCATTTTAATATCACGCGATGGAAGACGAGAGAATGAGGTTGCATTTGATGACCACGGCATCCATGGTTCACAAGAAAACTTCCCCGCCCACAGCACACCCTATTCCCCTTTTCTACCTCCTTACACTTCTTCTTACTTCCGACATTTTCGTATCTCCTACGGTTTTCCCTTATCTATCCCCCAGTTTTTCTTCGTTCCTCCTCCTCCTAGTCGTCCTTCCCCTCTTCTGCATTACCTCCTATCAGGATCAAATGCTGTTTATTCTGAGTAGGTATCAATAAAGACCAGGGCGACTGAGATGGTCATTTCTGGTTTGCTAGACGCTGTCAGCCCGCTGTACCCAAACATCGTGTTTGGATAAGCCAGGGTTCGGACCCAGACTTCTTGGTCACTGAGCACTAAGTCGAACGTTCTACCACTGATTTACAGGTCCGTCGTCTTCTCCAGTATTCCCTGGAACATTAATTATCGTGGGACGATAGCCCACCGATCTAGTTGCACTGTGAAGCATACTCGTACCATTGTGTCTTGTCTTTGTCGATATCTATTCCTGATTACTGGTTGCTGTGTGACTATCTACCAGGACTCTAGACTGATCTCTCAGGGCACAACGGGACGAATGTGTGCTGCACTGTGGTTAGATTAAAGAATCTCACGCTGTTTCTACTTTTCTTTCTGCCACAGCTGGTCGACAGGAATATTAGGGCACAAGTTGTTGTTTGTGAAGATTTTTACAGTTGTGCTGCTGAAGGGACGTCTGAAACTGTCGATTGTCCACAACCCAATAAAAAGACCGTTAAAACTACGCAGGGTTAAGGCACTTTGAAATTGAGAGAATTTGCGCACCGGAACAGGTGAATAAATTAATCATTGATTGGATGACGTGCCGTGCGAGCAGGTGTCGATGATATTTCAAAAGTCCATGGAAGAAGGTGAACTGCTGGAGGAATGGAAAGCTGCCTTTATCTCCCCGATCTACAAAGAAGAGTCCAGGCTAGAGTCCGAAAACTATCGCCCCGCTATTATAACCTGCATTTTATGCAAGGTCATGGAACGACTTAATAAGGGGCATTTAATAACCTTTCTGGAGCAGAGTAGCCTACAATGTTGAAGCCAGTATGACTCTTGCGGAGCTTACTCATGCCCTACTAGCGGTCTTTATTAGCATTAAAAAAATAGGCAAGTGCTATAGACCAGGGCTGTCCAGTGGATACCATTTTTCTTCGAATTTAAAAAAGCGTTTGGTAACGTGCTCATCAGCGACTATCACGAAGATGTAGCAGTTTAGAATTCGAAACAATACTTTTAAGTGGATTAAAAGTTTCCTGTCATTCAGGTGGCAAAGAGTAATTGTTGTTACCACAACATCCGAATGGGTGCCAGTAGAAAGCAATGCGCCACAGGGTTCTCTCGGGTTTGACGTCAAGTTTTTTCCTGCATTTCAATAGGACAGAAAAATGAGGCACTTAAGTGTTTATTGCCTTTTCTGTTAGTCTGATGCCGTTGCTTACTGGCTCTAGAATATCTGGTTTCTAGCTAACTTGGTTGTCTTCATATTAATAGGTGTTATGACAAATTTAAAATAATTCACTTCGACCCAACTGTGAAAGTCTAGATGCATTACTTAGGGAATCCTGACTGGGCAGTCAGCCTACTGTATCAGATTTGGTGGAGTATAGACGTTGCAGTAGGTTGGGCGGGTAACTTGACCCAAGTGTGACAAAACTCGCGTCGTCCGGCGGGGCCTCGTAGCACAAGTGGTTAGAGCGTTGGCTGTACTAAAGCCTTCCCCCTTACTGCGTGGGTTCGAATCCCACCGAGGCGCCGAGTTTTTCTCAGCTGAGTCAAAGTGTCTCTCCTATGCCTTACACCCCTTCCCACGTCAAATGTCTTACAAATGTCTAAACAAAGCCGTAACCCCTATAGGACTCCATCTCTACATTACACTCGTGGACTTGACGAAAGCTTTCGATACGGTGAATCGCGATGGACTCCAGAAAATCCTGTTGAAATTCTGCTGCCTTCACCTATTCACGAACATGGTGCGTCAGCTCCATGACGGGATGATGGCACCCTGTTAGTTTGCCCATCATCCGGAGGACGCGTCATAGCCAGAAACTTTGCCAGATGGTTTCTGAAAGGGAAGTCGGGAGGTCCAGGGCGACCGAACTACTCCATGGGTTACGACTTTGTTTAGTGTAAAAGCGACCCGAGTTAGCATGTGCTGCCTATGCGCATGCATGTTACCATTTCTGTAAGACATGTGACGTGGAAAGGGGAGTAAGGCATAGGAGAGTAAGGGGGGGATGGAAAGTGGGGGGGTGAGGAGGGAGGATAAAGGGTGGAAGGAGCAGATGGAATGGGAATGGGAAGGGAGTTGCCAGGTGTGGGAACACAACACCGGACACACCATCTGGCTGCGCACTTCTCAAACTTATTTTATATTTGATCACAATAACAAACATATATTCGTGGCCTATTTATGGGGCGCTTACATTTGTTTCGTGACCGGTGGATCCCCTAAATACGTCAAGAAGTATTTATTCTGGTCGTCGTTGTTTAGGGTGACATCCCAATTTCATGACCGGGAATCTAATAATCAAGTTGCAGATAGTATTATATTATTGACAGCTTACCGAATATACTTAAGTAAACCTTTAGTTTACTGACACAATTGTATTGCTGTCTGGCTATCGTGAACAGCATTAAGGCCCAAAATTACTCCTGCTTCTGTGACGGGCGGAAAAGTGATACATATACGAAAAAACACCCTTCCTGGTATAAGAGGCCTGCTCCAATTTTTGACAATATGAAGACACTTTAACTTGGGTCACTTGGGTCAAGTTACCCGCCCAACCTACTGCAACGTCTATACTCCACCAAATCTGATACAGTAGGCTGACTGCCCAGTCAGGATTCCCTAAGTAATGCATCTAGACTTTCACAGTTGGGTCGAAGTGAATTATTTTAAATTTGTCATAACACCTATTAATATGAAGACAACCAAGTTAGCTAGAAACCAGATATTCTAGAGCCAGTAAGCAACGGCATCAGACTAACAGAAAAGGCAATAAACACTTAAGTGCCTCATTTTTCTGTCCTATTGAAATGCAGGAAAAAACTTGACGTCAAACCCGAGAGAACCCTGTGGCGCATTGCTTTCTACTGGCACCCATTCGGATGTTGTGGTAACAACAATTACTCTTTGCCACCTGAATGACAGGAAACTTTTAATCCACTTAAAAGTATTGTTTCGAATTCTAAACTGCTACATCTTCGTGATAGTCGCTGATGAGCACGTTACCAAACGCTTTTTTAAATTCGAAGAAAAATGGTATCCACTGGACAGCCCTGGTCTATAGCACTTGCCTATTTTTTTAATGCTAATAAAGACCGCTAGTAGGGCATGAGTAAGCTCCGCAAGAGTCATACTGGCTTCAACATTGTAGGCTACTCTGCTCCAGAAAGGTTATTAAATGCCCCTTATTAAGTCGTTCCATGACCTTGCATAAAATGCAGGTTATAATAGCGGGGCGATAGTTTTCGGACTCTAGCCTGGACTCTTCTTTGTAGATCGGGGAGATAAAGGCAGCTTTCCATTCCTCCAGCAGTTCACCTTCTTCCATGGACTTTTGAAATATCATCGACACCGGCTCGCACGGCACGTCATCCAATCAATGATTAATTTATTCACCTGTTCCGGTGCGCAAACTCTCCCAATTCCAAAGTGCCTTAACCCTGCGTAGTTTTAACGGTCTTTTTATTGGGTTGTGGACAATCGACAATTTCAGACGTCCCTTCAGCAGCACAACTGTAAAAACCTTCACAAACAGCATGTTTTGAATGTTATTTTCAAAATAAAGCATTCCTCTCTCTCTCTCTGTCTCTCTCTCTCTAACCTGTGCCCTAATATTCCTGTCGACCAGCTGTGGCAGAAAGAAAAGTAGAAGCAGCGGGAGATTCTTTAATCTAACCACAGTGCAGCGCACATTCGTCCCGTTGTGCCTTGAGAGATCAGTCTAGAGTCCTGGTTCGACCGTCGATTTCGACGATGTCCACCGTGTGCCCCACAGCTGCAGCAGCGGTGGGAGCAGGGACGGTGACTTGCGCAGGGGTTTATAGTGCCAGTAGACTTGCGTAGCATCTACCTACACTCTCTCCTCCTCCCTCGCCCGAGCCCGGTGTCAAGACAGAGTCAAGAAGACCGGAGACGAGAGAGGCCGCAGGTGGATGGCTCGGACGGATCCTCACCTTGGCGTTCCACCACACCCCCTGGCCCACACAAAAATGACCAGGATTTCAACCAACACAGCAGAGATTTGGAGGCTGGCACGGCCGAAGCCGCACCTAGGCGTGCCGCCAACGCCTGTCTCGGATCCCACATTGTGGTGAGAGTGCCATAAAGGCCACATTAAAAAGGAGCCATTGCAGCCTGACTCTCAGACCGCCTCCAGTGAAGGAGGAGCTCCAAGTTACCCCGTCAGTTGGCAACCTTCCAAGCCATGGCTTTTAGCGCACCGTGATAGCTTTAAGCGCGTCAGATTGATTATAGTAAGGAGACAGTGCGCTGAGTCGTCGACCTCACTCTCCCTTCCCATTCCCACACCCCAGCCGCTGTCCGAGCCGGTCAGCTGACTGGTGCGGGGAATGGGCGCGGTGGCTGACATGGTCGACTGACCATGCCTGCGCGCGCCACAGCACGACCTGGCCCCCCATACACACACAAACACCAGGATTTCACACAACGGGGGTTGATCGGCTAGACTCTCACTTGCGTGAGAGGGCCGTTGAAGGTGCTGCTTCAGCCCGTCCCCAGCCCACCAGTCCGCCACTCCACACAACACACACACACAACGTGACGAACTGCGTGAACCGAGAACGGGCGTCAATCAGCAACCTTCCGCTCTCATGAGTGCGCATGTGGTCGAATAGACCCATGCCTTGCGCGAAGGTGCGAGGGCAGTGTGGGCAGTGGAGGCGAGTGCGGTGGGTGTAGGTTGGTGATCCAGGCACTGGTTCGCCAGTCTCTGTGCGATGGATTCGCAAGTGACCGACCAGGCCGATGCGTGAGGTGAAGGTACGGTCGCAGTGAGGGCAGGTGTAGTCCTGATCCTCATCACTGGAATCGGGAGAGGTGGGGGTGGTGTCGGTTGTTGTGTCGGGGTTGATGTGCGAGACGGCCGCCTGAGCGGCCGCCGCTGGGGCAGTGGGGGAGGAGGAGGAGGAGGAGGAGGAGGAGGAGGAGGATGGGAGTGGTGATTGAGAAGAATTGTCAGAGTTATTTGGCGGCGGAGGAGATGAAGAGGCAGGCGGGGGGACGATGGCTGGAGCAGTTCGAGTGGTGCAGTTGATCCGAAGATGTCCAACAAGTCCGATTCGAGCCCGCAATGTCCGTTGACATCGAGGACACATTGGAAGCGGTTGTGCGGCGGCGTTCCTTACTGGGCGAAGTTGTGATTTGCGGGCTTCACGTTTCGCTTTGGCGGCAGCGATGCGGTTGGCTTCGTAGATCGCAGCGCCTGTCTTCACTGTCCTCCTCCAGGTTGGCTGATCGAGTGCGAGCTCCTCCCAGTTGGTGGGGTTGACTTGCAGGCATTTCAGGGAGGACTTCAGGGTATCCTTGTAACGGCGAATCTGGCCTCCTTGACGGCGAGAACCCGTCGCGACGTCTCCTTAGAAGAGTCGTTTGGGTAGTCTCTCGTCGTCCATGCGCACCCGGTGGCCGCTCCAGCGCAGCTGCATTTGTCTCAATATGAAGTAGATGCTCAGGATTCCCGTCCGTTCCAGCACATCGTTGTCGGGGATGCGGTCCTGCCATTTCAGCCTCAGGATGCGACGGAGACAACTGAGGTGGAAGTGGTTCAGTCGACGTGCTGCCTCGTGTACACCGTCCATGTCTCTGCTCCGTACAGTAACGTCGGCAGGATGACGGCCTTGCACATCTTCAGCTTTGTGCTCAGTTGGAGACCGTGGCGATTCCAAACTGTGCTTTGGAGGCGTCCGAAGGCTTGACTGGCTTTCGAGATCCTGTTGGCGACTTCGTCGTCGATCTTGGTGTTGCGGGAGAGAGTACTTCCCAGGTACGGGAAGTTATCTACCACTTGCAGTTGGGTCCCATTCACGCTGATTTGCGGCGGCGCGTTGGGGGCTATGGCTGAGTTGGGCGGAGGTTGGTGAATCACCACCGTCTTCTGCGTGTTAATGACCAGACCGAAGTTCTCGCAGGCGGCGGAGAATAGGTCCATGCTGCGTTGCATCTCCGCTTCGGAGGTGGTGTTCAGGGCGCAGTCGTCGGCGAAGAGGAGTTCGTGCACGGTAGTTGTGGATACGCGCGATTGGAAGTTCATGCGCCGTGGATTCAGGAGATGACCGTCCGTCCTGTAGGCGATGCGGATCCCGGGGCGTTCGTCGCGGTAGGCGTCCATCAGCATGGCAGTGAACATACGACTGAAGAGGGTTGGTGCCAGCACGCATCCCTGCTTCACTCCGTTGGTCACTGCGAATGCCTCTGAGACAGCTCCGTTGTCCGTGACTCGCGCCATCATACCGTCGTGCAGCTGACGCACCATCTGAGTGAATCGCTCCGGACAGCCGAATTTCTGCATGATCTTCCACAGTCCTTCACGATTCACCGTGTCGAAGGCTTTCGTCAGGTCCACGAAGGTAGAGTACAGGTGGGTCCGCATCTCCTGGCACTTCTCCCGTAGTTGACGGGCGGCGAAGATCATATCCGTTGTCCCACGATGACGACGGAAACTACATTGGCTTTCCGGCAGAAGGCCCTGTTCCAGGTGGTTATTGAGGCGGTTGAGAAGGATGCGAGCGAAGATCTTCCCGACGATGTTCAGCAAGGAGATGCCACGGTGATTGTCACAGACTTGGCGGTTCCCTTTTCGCTTGTAGAGATGCACGATGGTTGCGCCCATGAAATCTTGCGGGACTTCACCTTGACGCCACATCTCCTGGAAGAGCGCAGTCAGGTGATCCATTAGTTGGGGACCTCCGTGCTTGTAGACCTCAGCAGGGATCGCGTCCGATCCGGGTGCTTTCCCGCTGGAGAGCTGCTGCACCTCCCTGATGGTTTCCTGGAGAGATGGCGGGAGGTCGAGGTCCGCGTTGGTCTCCACTTGCGGCAAACGCTCGATGGCGGTGTCAGAGATGGCGGAAGGGCGGTTGAGGACGCCTCGGAAATGCTCGGCCCATCGCTGTAGGATTTGCGTCTTCTCAGTCAGGAGAGTGCTGCCGTCGGCGCTGAGGAGAGGAGCAGTGCCCTTCGTCGGCGGACCGTAGACAGCTTTGATCGCAGAGAAGAAGTTCTTCCATTCGTTGCGGTCCGCGTAGCCTTGGATCTCCTCAGCTTTGCAAGCAGTCCAGGCGTCCTGCATCTCGCGCAGTCGTTGCTGAAGCTGGCGGCGACTGCGATAGAAGGCAGCTTTGTTGTCCTCAGTGGGGTGATCTACGTAGGCTTTGTGTAGGCGGTTCTTCTCAGCAAGCAGATTTCTGATGGCGGCGTCGTTGTCGTCGAACCAGTCCTGGTGTTGGCGGGGAGCGCGACCGAGGACGGCGAGCGCCGTCGCCTGGACCGTGTCTCGCAGTTGACACCAGCGGTTCTCCACGGAGGCGTTCTCGGCAGCGGCGGCGTCGGCGGCGATGGGGAGGTTGTCTAGCCGTTGAGCCAGCTCATTGCTGAGATGAAGATGGTGAGCGGGCAAAGACAACAAGGCAACATTCAGCTTACCTGGGGGTCGCTTACCTTGTGGTCTCCTGCGAGGCTGTAGGCGAATACGCATCTTCAAGATGACGAGGCGATGGTCGGTCCACCCGTCAGCACCCGCGATCACCTTCGCCACCAGCACGTCCCGCTGATCTCGCCTCCGGACGAGGACATAGTCCAGCAGGTGCCACTGACGCGACCGAGGATGCCTCCAGGTGGCCTGCTCTCGCTCCGGGAGACAGAAGAACGTGTTCGTCAGGATGAGGCGATGTTCTGCGCAGGTGCGGAGGAGAAGCAGGCCGTTGTCGTTGGAGCCGCGGAGACCGTGGGGACCCAGCACTCCTCTCCAGGCAGTATGGTCTGTGCCGACGCGGGCGTTGAAGTCACCAAGGACAAACAACTCGTCCGCCTTCGACACAGTCGCCAAGAGGGCGTTCAGGTCCTCGTAGAACTTGTCTCTTGCGGCGGCATCGGGGCTGCTCATCGGCGGAGCGTAGGCGCTGATGATGGTGGCGAATTTGCCCCCACCTCGGAGAGGCAGACGGAAGCTCATCAGGCGATCGTTGATTCCCTGCGGCAAACAGGGCGGTCGTCCCACGATGTCGTTCCGGATAGCGAAGGCGACGCCCGCGTCTCGTCGCTCTGCCTTGGGTCGACCACTCCAGAAGAAGGTGTAACCGGGACCCACCTCCTCCAGTTGGCCTTGTTCGGAGAATCGGGTCTCGCTGAGTGCGGCGATGTCCACCTTTTAGCGCGCCAGTTCTCGTGCCACTAGCGCCGTCCTCCGTTCCGGTCGGTTGCTCCTCGGATTGTCTAAAAGGGAACGAACATTCCAGGCTGCCAGAGTGAGCGGGCTCACCCTGCCAGTCTGGCGACTGCGGCGGCGAAAAGTAGGAGTAGGAGAAGAAGAAGAATAGGCTGGAAGAGGAAGAGAGTGATTGTTGTTGTTGTTGTTGTTGTTGTTGTTGTTGTTGTTTCGGTTTTGGCTGTTTCGACCGTGTTTTTTGTCTGCGGCCACGGCCAGCCTACAGACAGCGTGGTTCCCAGCGATCTTTAGGGCACCTTTTCTAGCCCCCTCCCCCTCGCGGGGGCAGGCAACGCATCCCTGAACAGGGCTGCCCGGTTATCCCAGACGGCTGCCGGACTCCACTATGGGCCACGACTTTTTGTTAGTGAGAGAACGACCCGAATTAGCCTGGGACCTTGGTGGTGGTGGTGATGTGATGGAGTGAGTAGGAGAGAGCATACACACTACCTAACGCTATGGGACTTACAGCTAGCTAGAGTGGACAAACAGACACAGTCATCAGTCAGAGACAAAGTGAGGGCACCACACAAAGTCAAGCACCGTAACACCTAGCTGTTAGTAGTGGCATAGACTGACGGACAGACAAACGCAGCAGGCAGCGAGGGTTTCGTCTAGCTATTAGCAGACAGACTAGCATACAGGGGCGGGCAGCAAGAGCAGCATACGACACGGAACTTCAGCAGACAAAAGGAAGAAACAGAGCAAATGCACTTACCTGAGGGGGAACTTACCTGGTGGCCTCCTGCGATGGTCCAGGCAGAGCCTCGTCTCGACGATGTCGACGCGAAGATCCATCCGGCCAGCGAAGACCACAGTACCGCGTGTGCAGGTGCACGCACGGATACCCTCACCTGGTTTAGCCCGCCGGTCGAGACGGTTGCCCGGGGTGTGGCCGCTGAGCAGAGCTCAGCTACGTGGAGCCACAGGTGAGAGTTAGGTGCCAGCAAATGGACGCTAGGCGTAGTCTCACCTGCGAGCAAGTGAGCGACCACCACGACCATCACGTGAACCCACCGCTGGACACCCCTACACCACACACTACAGGCACACACACACAAACACAGCCCCTGGATGGGCAGAACTGCAAGTGTGTATTTGAACCAGAACGGAGACCATACTGGCTGTCCAAACTCCGCGCCGCCTTAACTACTGTCACACATGCGTATCGCATGCAGTAGGCGGAGGCTCTCAAGCCACACCAACCTCATCATCAATTTGTCGACAGACTCGGATGGTCGACTGGTACATGGCTCCTGCCTAACGTAGCCTTCAGGACACTCTCAACGACGTAAGATCCGTAAATGAAGCCTGCTACGTGTGCGGATCGGGAGAAGCTCTCGTGTGACATACGTAGATGGGCTGTCTGACTGTATCAGCCACTGCGTCTACACCCACCTTCGGTCATCTCGCCATCGGAAGACGGTGGGTGTTTGGAGAATGAGACGGACGCAGCGCAAGTCGCACCTGCGCCCACCGCACGGAGCAGCGATGGACGTCGTCGCTCGTGATCGCCGAAGCACCGAACTTAACACTCAGTGGGCCATCCAACTCTTCTGAATCTTGAGTGTACCGTCAACTTTTGCGTATTCATGCTAGGGAGTCGCTATTTCGCCCGGAATGTCCATTTTTTAAATTTTGTGTCGAATTCGCATTCGTGACATGTGAAAAACTGGTTTCTTACTACCATTCGACAAAAAAATTAGC
Organism: Spirometra erinaceieuropaei; assembly: GCA_902702965.1. Classification (NCBI taxonomy): domain Eukaryota; kingdom Metazoa; phylum Platyhelminthes; class Cestoda; order Diphyllobothriidea; family Diphyllobothriidae; genus Spirometra; species Spirometra erinaceieuropaei. The sequence goes on along the minus strand of CACRXP010000178.1, from coordinate 718,504 downwards.
ATGCCCATCGTCAACGCATTGAACTCTCCGATTACGGTCGACTACAGAGGAAAAGGCTAGCCACCTACAGTTTAGGAGAGATGGCAAAAATGCACAAGTGTGGAAGTAGGTGGACCCTTACCGACATTTGTAGACCATGATATCTATGCTTCTTGACTGAAAATCATGGAGGTCCGGCGGCACAGAACTGGAATGAGAACCTATTGAAAACACAAGTCGCCCCTTTAGGGGAAATCGAGAGGTCATCGACTGATGCTTCTGGGTCCAGCAAAACTGCATTAGTCCTGTTTCAGGGGATAGCCTAACTAACCTATTTTGAAGTCCCGATGCTAATACAGATACTCTAATTGGCTGTTGTCTACCAATGGCTTGGATTTGGTAGCGCCGACCAAGCGTCTAGGTCTCTTGGGCCGCCTGAGATAAGAGAACCTCTTTTGTTTTAATCTTCACAAGCACTTGTCACGATTACGATCCTGCCTCCGGTCTTCCTTGCTCCCTCTCTCAACACCGGGCCCAGGAGGGTGAGGGAAGAAATAGTGCGATAGGTACTGCGAAAGTAGACTACCGCGGTAAACTAACTGACACGTAAGACACCGTCCCTGCGCCTGCCATGTTGCGGGCACACGGCGGACGCCGCCGGATACTACGGTTGAGCTGCCGAAGCTGTCCTTCATAGGTCCTACACGAAGAGATCCACAGTTCAACCACGTTCTTCACGAATGTGTCACACAATCACTGTCAGGAGTCGTCTTCATTGTGGCGTTTTTACCAAGGCAATGACCTATAAAGGCCAACAAAAAAGATGTCAAATAATGCAAATAGCTATGAAAACGATCTGAGCATGGAAGCCCCTACCGTAACCTCGATTGGAAGGGGGGATAGAATTAAACGGACGTAAGAGGGCTATCTAAAGTCTATTCCAGAACAGTATTTAATAACTTGAATTTGGATAAACCCCAGACGCAAAAAGACCCTGTGAGGAGAGTTGGACTGCTAAGCGTTTGGATCGTTGACAGCGAAATATGGAGCCCGCAAGAGAGGCAGACACGACGGCAGACTTGACGTAATCTCAAACACTGGAGCCAGCGGCTGACAAGCCGTAATTTGGTAGTCCGAAAGAAATGTCCAAAAAGTGGCCGGCTGATCATGAGATTTTTTTCAAAATATGCAACACATAAGAGGTTTAAGACTACATTGGCACGGCAAAATAATGGGTGAGATTCATGCAGGGCGAAAGGAGGAAAGACTGGGTGGGGAAAAGCATGGGGTGAGTTCACGCCCCCGTATAAAGGGATAAAAAGTATACATATAGCAAGCCGACAGGATAGGCAACCAGGCTGCATCGATTCTGCAGACCCCCCATCGGTAACATTTTGTCCGCACTGTAGGCAGACCAGATCGTACCCAGAAACTGAAGCAGGCAGAGTAAGTCGCAGAAAACAACAGCTTACCGCAACAAACAGCCCGAAGCCGTGCCATGCAATTAAATTGAAGAGTGAACTGACGGCACACATAAGAAACTGCGGCAAGAGGCAATAACCAATTACTCCGAGGCACTGAGCGTATGCAACCTCGCCTCCCAGTAATCAGGAATATATATCGACAAAGACAAGACACAATGGGACGAGTATGTTTCACAGTGCAACTAGATCGGTGGGCTATCGTCCCACGATCATTAATGTTGCAGGGAATACTGGAGAAGACGACGGGCCTGTAAATCAGTGGTAGTGCGTTCGACTTAGTGCTCAGTGACCAAGGAGTCTGGGTCCGAACCCTGGCTTATCCAAACACGATGTTTGGGTACAGCGGGCTGACAGCGTCTAGCAAATCAGAAATGACCATCTCAGTTGACCCGGTCTTTATTGATACCTATTCAGAATAAACAGCATTTGATCCTGATAGGAAGTAATGCAGAAGAGGCGAAGGACGACTAGGAGGAGGAGGAGGAGGAGGAGGAGGAGGAGGAGGAACGAAGAAAAACTGGGGGGATAGATAAGGGAAAACCGTAGGAGGTGCGAAAATGTCGGAAGTAAGAAGGAGTGTAAGGAGGTAGAAAATGGGAATAGGGTGTGCTGTGGGCGGGGAAATTTTCTTGTGAACCATGGATGCCGTGGTCATCAAATGCAACCTCATTCTCTCGTCTTCCATCGCGTGATATTAAAATGATAACCGGTGGTCCCATAAAGTGAGTGGATTAATTAATCTTAGTTATGGGCAGGTAGTTGAGGTAGCAATACGCATGAGCCTTTCAGCAGCCAGTATGTAATATTAAACCTACAGGTAGGTGCAGCATAACAAACCCTTTTAGAAAAAACCACACGAAATGCTTGCAATTTTGCACATGAATATGCAGGAGGAAGTCTAATCTTTCATGGCTCAGGCTAATATTCAGGTATACATCTGTCAAGGTCATTTTTAAAACTCTCCATGAATGATGCCATCACAACGTCTGCTCGGTGGACATTCCAACGCTACATCAGTCCGCATATGAAGAAGTTTTGTTCATCTAGCCTTGCCTGTCGAACGAGAACCCTAAATGAGTGAACCAGACGGTGGCTTTTGGTAAAATGGACAGGCTGAAACATGATCAATGCACAGTGTGCTACTGTCGTTAGAGGTCACCTCATGTTTGTCTCCCACCAAAGTAAATTACATTCTTCACGGACTATGGTGTACCTCTGTGGTAGTGGATATTACGATGCGGAGGTGTCTTCCAGGGTAATATGAGTCTTTTTGTCCTGGAAGAGGGACTGGTCCCATTCCCTATCGTCGTCTTGTTATGAACCGTCAGGTTGCTATGCCAGCGACCCCACACGCTGGGACAGGGCCAGAACCAAAGAGCCAGCAGTGAAGTACGCATTGGCCAGCCGGCTAGACAGGCAGCCGGCGAGAAAGGGCGAGTGAGGTGGAGCTTTGTTCCGCGTCAAGAAAACTAGGTTCGATTGCCAACAGATAGACAAAGCAGGCCCGCCGCGGGAGAGCAGAAACACGCACACCGTGTCTCGGGTCCGGCCGCTCTAGTGGCAGGCGCGATAACAGCCGGCCCCCCTGTGTGTGCCGCTTCTGCCACCGTAGCCCCCACCCCGCTCCCGCCTCCGGCCCCAGTCACAGAGAGAGAGAGTTCTCGGTGGTCGTCTTTCAGCGTCGCCCGACCGCGCTGCGACGACAGCTGCGGTGCCTCAGTCGTGGTGGTGGTGTCGACGGCGGCGGCGGTCTGCGGTGGTGGTGGCGCTGGCACGGGTGCTGCCGCAGCGCCGTTCTTGATTGGCCACCTCTGCCGCGAAGCCCACGCGAACACTGCGACATAAGCACGCAGGCAAACTGGCTGCTTGTCCACCGACTTCGGGAAATGGTCAATAGAACGCGATATCCGGTGCGTTGTGGGGTTTCGGCTGCGGACTCGAGAACATGCGCCTGGACGGTGTGAACCAGGGGTGGGGCCCTGTTCGGTGCAGGGTTACCCGCAGCGTGTTCTCCGTCGGATCAATCCCGCGGAATTACCCGAATTCCTCCTTCTCCTCCTCCTCCTCCTCCTCCTCCACCTGCTCCTCCTCCACCACCACCACCACCTCCTCCTCCTCCTCCTCATCCTTATCCGCATCCTCATCCTGCTCATGGTTCTCATTTTTCTCGTCGTCCATTCCTAAGATAATCTTGTTATTCGTTAGTTTTGCTGATATCATGTTACCAGAATTGTCGAAATGGATATCGGTCAACTGTTAACAGATTTGGTGGTATTCAAATACATCAGTGCAATGAGATAAATTTTTCTGAAAATGTGGAGTTAAAATTCCTCCCGGTACTGTTAAATGCCGTACGTCGACTGAAGTTTATCAGTTGCATACGTTTTGACATGGAGCAAGGACAGGCATTGGAGGTCAATGGTACTGCCGAGAACTAATGGGAAGGACTTCGGGATACCATCAGTGCCAACACCACATAAACGCTCGCTCGCTCGCGAACCTCGACAGTAACAGGACTGTTTCGAAGGTAATGAAGAAGAAATTCACCGCCTGCTCGCCGAATAATACAGGCTATATGACAGGCCGGCAATCGTAAATGCCAACGTCCAGTGAGTCCCACACGGAATGGGTGCAGTCGTGACTTATGAGATGTCTACGGGGCTTTCTGCTCCCTTATCCATCTTGCTCCGACGGCACTAGGTGTTCGAATTCGGCCTCCGAGCCGTTCTCCTGTGCCTCTGGTCAAATCAGCTTATCCTTCACAGAAATTCGCAATAATTCGCAGCATTTCAATTTTGCCTAGCAGACTTCTCTGAAAGGGCTTGGAATAGAGATCACAAGAGGTTTAAGGTGCTGGAGCCTATGTTGAAACAATGGTCCTGCCGCTTGCCGCCTCCAAAGGGGAGTTCACATATTTCCATATTTCCTTTTATGTCCATGAATTGAATTTCCACGCGTACTTTACTGGTAGATGGATGCATTTTTTCCTAGGCAGAATGGTATTACTGACAAAGACAAGGGAGACTGGAATGGCCATTTCTGGCTTATCAGCCGTCGTCAGCCAGTCATACCCAAGCCCGAAGTGCGGAACACGCGAGCCTCGATCTCGCGACCTGTTAGTTTAGAAGTTCACGCCTTTACCCCCACATGTTTTTCTTTTCTTTTTGCCAAATGACCTTTTGCACAATTTTTCCGATGATGCCAAGCCGCCTTATTCCGCTTCGAATTTGGACAATTAATAACAATATACCTTAAAGGAAATAAATCAACTGAGGCTTGCTTCGGTATTTTTTCTTTACGTTTGCTGTGGGTTCTCTTTAGTCGCTAACCGTGAAATGTGCTAGCCGGGTGTTTAAGATGACTCAAATGCCGTAAAATTTGCCAATATAGGCTTCTCCCTGAACTTTAAAACTGATGAAAGCGAATAGTGTTCATAGGTAGCGTTATCAGACACTGTCAAGGTCTCTTCAGCACTGTGAATGATCGTTAATGAGAAACATACAAGATCCCTAGTCGGAAAATCGGCGTTTTCGGTTATTCCAAATCAGGACTGTATCACAGCATTCGTACGTCACGGCAAGGCAGCGAAGGATAAAAGATAAACAATGAAAAGGGAGGGGGAAGAATGTTGTTGAGTATGTGGACATGCGAAAGTGGGGAGGGGGGAATGCCGACCTAACTCTGAGGTCTGGGGACAGCCGGGGAGGTTGTTCATACCACCAACTACTCTGTCCCAAGCTCAAACCCGCACTTATCTTAATGCACCACACCGCACCATTTTACGGTAGTCTGACCATCGCAAGCGACGTGGCCACCGCATGCACCGCAGAGTGGGCGCAACACCAGTAACTTGTGTGTGAATTGATTTATAGGGATGCGGACTTGCGCAGTACCTACCACGCTCCTCCTCCCCCCCCCTACCCGCAAGACTCCTATGGCAATACAGAATCAAGATGATCGGAAGTGTGCGTAGTGGGTGACAAGTCTTAACGGGTCTTCTACGTACATCGCATACTACCTGATCCCTTGTCCATAGGCCGGCCTTGGATCTCGCATGAGTGAGAATTCCACGAAGGCCACGTTAAGAAGAAGCCATTACAGCCCGACTCTGAACCCTGGATAGGACGAAGTAACCCGCTCAATCGACTACCTGCCAAGCTGTGAATTAAAAAGCGTCGCGAGAAATTGTAGTACGCCAAAGTTCTTATGGTGATGAGTATGCTAATATGCCACGGGGAGGAATTACCTAATGTCGTTCATACTCACCCTTCCCTCCTCTATAGACCGTTTGACTGTCCGAGTCTGTCAACCATCTGGGAATGTATTTAGGTGCAGTGACTGACAAGGCTGAACGGCTCATTTTCCCGCGACGAACACGGCCTAGTCCTCAGCTCATGCATCAGGTTACATCAAAGAACATGTTTCTCACTGAAACGAGATGCATATGATTTGGCATGCGACGATTCGCCGGGCACACCGGAGTGAAATAAATGAATTACATGGTTGCTGCCCGAGTAGTACATGGCGTATTACGGAGAGGCGTCATGTGTATGCGTGTTATGGTGTAGGTTCGTGTGTGGTGCGGGGTATGTGTATAAGTAGGAGGATGGTCTCAGGGTTTGTTCGAGTTCTTTATGCCATTATTCAGCAAACCATGGCCTTAGCGGCCTGGTGTGGGCTGGCAGTTCTCTGACACCTGGTCCCCTACCGGAAGATGAGCTTACGGTTTCACCGAGTATATAGACCATGAACATGATTGCCCAGTCATCATTCCCTTTCTGACCCATGGCCGTGGTTACTGAGTCAAACGTCCAATAGTCTGCATTCGGGGAACGGGACCTGTTCACAGCCCACGTTTATGCATGTGCTGAGGAGCATGAGGCGTTTGCGATATCTACCAGCCAGTATGGGGACAGGAGGAAGTGTAAACTAGCCTCACAGAGATCACCTAAAATTCAAGTAGCTAACATTGCGCTAAAGCTATGAACACTTGGTCGACCCTGTTACTGGGGCATTATCCGCATTTAATAATGCCCCCCCCATAAGTGTTGACGGAGACCCACAGAGGTCTGTCGTGAACGTGTCTATCCTTACATCAGATACGTACCTCGGGCACATACACGTTTGTTATAGCAGGCGTTTTATTAGGTGAGAGCGCCAACATCTGTTATCCCGAGATCTGTAGGAAGTATCATAACGCCTATACAGAAAGGCATGCAGCAATATTTCCAAGAACTCTTCATTTAGAAAGCCGAAACAGACTGGAATGGCAGAGTCTAATCTACTTTTCGTCATTGGCCAGACGTACCCCCTCCAAGACCAGGCCGGGCCGACCAAGGATCAGGGCCTGAATCAGTAGGCCATCGAGCACGTGCAACAAACGAATCACCACCACACTCGCGAGGTTACTTATTTTTGGTTGCTTTGCAGAGTCTTCAGAACACCTAGGGTTGACCTTCACCGGTAAATCGTGTTTTCAAGGCGGTAGAATTATCTCCAAACATGCATGCCTTTTAGCAAACAGCATGGGAAAATTTGAGTGAAGAGCCTTTTAATGCGCATACCGATGTATGCGAATTTCCCCAAACCGAATGCTCAGAGTGAGATCAGGATATTCGACTTCCGTTTACTCCACATTTATGCGTTTTCTGGTGCACACTTATGACACAGGAACCGAGTGAGGTTTATGAATTGCTCGGCACGGGGCAAGGAGTGCCTTTAGGCTACACTTATTCGTGATAGCCGATGTCGGGCAAACCCCGTGCCTCGGCCCAGTCCAAGTGCGTAATGAAACGAGTCCAAAACCACAGGTTTTTGAAAGCGAACCACCAGTGACGGTGCACATGGCATCGGCGGAGGCTGGACTCATGCGCGTACGTCTGTCGATGACTGGTGTGTCTTCATCTGTCCAGCCCGGTCACCGTCTCAAGACTGTGCGGTGGCTCGAGGTTGATGAGAGCAAATAAAACAGTTGTTAACGTGCCGCGTCAACAGGTGCCTCCGTTCATTATGTAGCAACCTAACGAAGTTAACTAGACACCAATATACGTGAGTTGGGATAAGAATGTTTAATAATTATGTGTTCGACAACGATTCGGGCGCTCCAAATAGTTAGGGATTTCTCAGAACTTGAATAGCTTTAATTGAGAGAGGGCGAGAGCGAGTGGTAAAGAAGAAACTCTCACAGGCTAAACTGGTTTAAAACTATTCTGACCCAATAAGCCTTCTCACACACCACCAGTAACATGAAGAGGAGTGGGGATAAAAAAGCGGTAATTATTAAGGGAAAAGCAAAGTTCATGCGATCTCTGCCCCTATGGTTTTATCTGGTCGCTGTAGGCAAGGTGTTAAAACCACTGTCAGGAGTATAACTTAATAAGAACCCCAACAACGGCAAACAACTGGTATGGATATAAGTAAGTAAGAGCGGGAAGCCAAATAGAGAATGATTTTACCTGAACTGCAAGCGCGTCGTACCGAAATATGCAGCAACCGTATATACGTGCACGACAGCCAGGTTTGCTATCGCACAATCAGAAAACGTATGATGACAGACGGGGTGCACTTGCCAAATGGGTTCCGGTGAGGGAAGTCCGATAGCAAGTTCTTAGGAAGGTCATTTGTCTTTCACATCTGACTTTTATGTGCGCACGAGACATTTGTCTTACAATTGCAGAAGAACGATCGTTCAGACCGGAAATTAGGCCCTTCAGATAGGAAACGCCTAGCGGCCAGTACGTATAGTTGACAGGCCTGTCCATCATAGCTCAACCGACAGAACACTCTGTTCGACTTCCGTAGATCAGCACTTAGATCCCACCTGGCAGCACAAGCTTACTGACTGTGTGACTTCCTATATTTCCATGCCTTGTGTCGAGTTAATTGTTTGTGCGTTAAAAGAGTTCAACCTTTTTTCGAATCATTTGGCTTTCTTGGAAACTGAACTTGTCCGCGTTCATTCCATTTCTCAAAATGCTGCCTTCTAGCTGTGCCATCTAACACAACTGAGGGTATTTTCTGTAAGATCATAATATAAACTAACTCAATAGTTCCTCAATAACTATCGAAGACTATTGCGTTCTAAAACTTGTTGCAGATCCTATGGAAGATTCAACTATCCGGACATCTAGAAAATATTGTTGATCGCAAAATTTGAACGTAAAGGCAAATTGTCTCTTACTTCGCCAGGTCGACAGACACAAACGACCGACTAACAATACTATTTTATGATAAGGCGACTGCCCACCTTTGTGAGCTCACTGTCACATACGGTGCGTGACCTATCTCATGAAATGTTGGCTGAAATTCTGAAATGCGTTTTCGAATAGGAAGGATTACTTGTTCGCGGTTGTGAGACTGATTATCTTAAGGCATACTTTTATAACATTTGGGACTCGGCAGGATGTCGGCTTTAAAATGCACTTCTTCTCAATCTCCTGTAGAAAGCGTGCTCGGTAAAAAATGACTACTTAAGTAGCATGCATTTTTCCCATTGATTTTCGATGGTCTTGGAAATTCAAATATATTTTATAGAAACCACTAACAAAAATGTGCTTTCTTTTAGTCACTCAATAGAGAATCACGTCTTCTTTAAATTTTATACTTAAGGAAGGAGTATAATTAGGTTTTAAAAAAGTTTTCTAATTGCCGAAAAATGTGGAGCCTGATCATTCGTTGAATCAGCGCTTAGTGATTACACTCTACAAGGTGTATGCGTTTCGCGTACAGAAAATCCCATATTTTTCTATGTCATTAAAGAGGTATCATACAGGGTCCATAAAATGTTACAATGGATGCGGACCATGTTGCACATTTCATGAGGAGCAGTGGTAAACGGTCAGGTACGATGCTATGTTGATGGACATATCGCGGTCTTAAAAAGTCTCATAATTAGAAACTTTTTTAAAACCTAATTATGCTCCCTCCTTAAGTATAAAATTTTAAGAAGACCTGATTCTCTATTGACTGACTAAAAGAAAGCACATTTTTGTTAGTGGTTTCTGTAAAATATATTTGAATTTCCAAGACCATCGAAAGTCAATGGGAAAAATGCATGCTACTTAAGTAGTCATTTTTTACCGAGTAAGCTTTCTACAGGAGATTGAAGAGAAGTGCATTTTAAAGCCGACATCCTGCCGAGTCTAAAATGTTATAAGAGTATGCCTTATGATAATCAGTATCACAACCGCGACCAAGTAATCCTACCTAATCGAAAACACATTTCAGAATTTCAGCCAACATTTCATGAGATAGGTCACGCACTGTATGCTTGAGGCGAAGCAGAGGCTGAGAGAATGTCTGCGGACGTGGCAATGACTCTTCAATAAAATAAATCCGGCCCTCGGGCACCCAGCAGTCAGGCTGTGGAAGGACACCCGGAAAGCGACTGCCAGGAAGGCCAAAGTTCCATATGGGACGTACCTATGGCATGAAGCTGTCTGTCTTATCCACTTCAGTCACACAATGATGTTGACGCGCTAATTTTAGAGGGAGGTAAAAGGGGAATCGCAGCTTTCTCACAAACCATTCCGTATGGAAATGCATGTCGTCTTATAAAGCTATTAAAAGGAATGTCGCGAGGGTGAGGGCTGTGCTGTTCTATGCGCAGATGACCCCAGGAAGATCAAAGCATTCGATAAGTGATGGCCCAAAAAAATAGAACGGCTTTGACGGACGGACGGACCACGTCCCGGAGGTGGAACTACACGTTTGGTTAGGGTCAACGTCTCTTGGCGATGCATGAAGAGTTCGCGGTAACACATATTTCGGTCACGGACTCTGTCTTGCAGAATGTGAGCTCGTCAACGACTTGATCGTCCCAACCCTCTGTTCGGGTGGGCGCCGGCGCTGTAATAGGTGACTCGGAAGCTAAGCGGCTGTGCTTAATTTAAATCCTGGGCTGACTGTCCCATATAAAAGTTGCATTCGTTGGCCAGATTTTTACGAGTTGGCTTCTGGCGATGCCGGCCTTTTCCTGATGTAATGTCGCTGAGAGCTCCACGACTTTCCGCTCGCGTGTGAAAAAGTTCCGGAAGTTGTCACTGCACTCGATCGTGCTGCAATAGCCGCGCCAGGCGTCGTCGATCGGGATTTCGCTTGCGTGGATAATTAAATGTGTCAGCGCAACTTTGGCGTTTAGCGGCTTCCATAACATGCTGCAGACGCAGTTTTTTCCAGACCGTCAGCTGAGCCTGGTTTTTCCTTGCCTTCTATTCACAGCGGAGGTCAACAAGGAATACGGAGTCTATTTCGAAACATTATTTTGTACGAGACCAATTCCGTGAACACGACATAGCTCAAATACATCACATTGTTTCAACTAGCCTAGTTATACACATGAAACCTAACCGACAAGGTCGTCCCATAACTTAGTACCACAAGCCTGTCAGCTATAAATGTTTGTTCAGTTGTGCTAAGCAGTCCTCATTTGATGGCAGTGGGACGGTGTTGCCTGTGAGTAAGAGAAAAATTCTGTCTGACTGACTGTAAATATACAAAATTTAACCGTTCGTTAAAAGGGTCATCAAGAGTTCAAGATCTTTCAAATACATAATAGTTTGAATGTCATTTCCAACGATGTCCACCATATGCCCCTTAGCAGGGTGGATGTAAGGATGGTGACTTATTCTTGCGTTTGTTTATGGTGGTTATTTATTTGCTTGAGGTGAACATTTTGGATCATGGTTGCGCTCCTGGCCTGATTTAAGGAAATGGCTCAATATATGGTCGAGGTAAGGATTAAGTTTAAGGGTAGGCCAAGGTCAAAAATTAGGGTTTTGAAAAGGGTTAGTTATGTTTACCGCACAGCGTCGTGCCCAATTCTGGCCAGTAACCTCGGATTACCTGTTTTTCGTTCGCTTAGGGGCTTCTAGGTCGCATCTTTCGAATTACACGGTCTGTTCCAGGACCTTGTTGCGGCACCCACTGAGGCACCGAACCCATCGCTGCTGCGTCACGCAGCAGCAGAAACCTCGGCGAAATATGTGTCATGGCTTTTAGCTTGTACCTATGCAGGAAGTACGGTATGGCACTTTTACCTACGTATGACAGAATTGCAAGTCCCCTAAATGCCTTCCGCAGATTCCATCCATTGCCGCGTCCATCTGCTCTGCTGCTAAAACTAATATCCATAGATGTTTTGGCAGATTTTGAATAATTCCTATTGACCCAAATGTGAAAAACTCGGGGCCTCAGTAGGATTCGAACGCACGACAGTAAAGTGAAAGCTTTAATACAGCCAACGCTCTAACCACCTGAGCTACGAGGCCCCACCGGACGACGCAAGTTTAATTACATTTGGGTCAGTTTATCTGCCGAACCTACTGCAACGCCTGAAATCCACCAAATTTGATACAGCAAGTTGACTGCCTAAGCAGGATTTCCGAGGTAATTCACCTAGAATCCGCCGGATGACTACCAATCTCACGTAATTCATAGATGTTTTGGCAGATTTTGAATAATTTACATTGCCCCAACTGTGAGAAGAGAAACTCGACACCTCGGTGGGATTCGAACCCACGACAGAAAGATCAGTTGGATCAAAATGAATTGCTCAAAATCTGTAAAAAACGCCTACCAATTCAGTGAGTCTAGTAGTCATCTAGTGGATTCTAGATTGATTACTTAAGAAATTCTGCTTGGACAATCAGCTTCCTGTAACAGAATTGATGGATTCCATACGTTTCAGCGGGTTGGGCGGGCAAACTGATCCAAATGCGGTTAAATTCAGGGCTACGAGTGAGAACTTGTAACTCAGGTGGTTGTAACGCTGGCCGTACGCAAGCCTTGCCCTTACTGCCATGGGTTCGAATCCAACCGAGGCCGCCGAGGTTTCCTCAGATTGGCCAAACTTAGGTGCTGTTCTGCTGAATGTGGTCAACTATCACTCGGATTTAATCATTCTTTTAAGTCTACGTCAGGACGAAATGTCAGCTTCGAAAGACGGGGCCACATTGCAGACACAACTGATCCAACAAAGGAACCTCATCCACACCACTTCCCTGAACCTTCCTCAGGCCGCGCACGTCGTCAGCATCAGAATTGCCTTTATGCCAATGATGATGAAATCTGCAACCCACTGTCCAAGAATAATAAGCTACACATAGCCCACATCAATCGGGGCAACAAAACGGTCTTCTTCTGGCGCTACCTGATGAAACGGCGACTGTGGGAAATCCAAAACTCTCGGATGAATCACAAGGCCAATGTGAGAAGAGGATACGCGAACCGAAACGAAATAAAGAATTCCTTCGCGTCAATCAAGACGGTCTACGGTCCCCACACCAGAGCTAACATACTGTTGCGCAGTTCTGATGAACAGTGTTTCTCTTGGCAAAATCTCAGATTTTGAAACGCTGAAAGAATACATCAGAAGCGTCCTCAACCAGTCTTTAGAACTCTCCGATGACGCCATCAACAGGCTCCTCAAGTAGAAGTGAGCAATGGCCAGCACCTTTGGTATTCCATCGCAGAAACATTTCAAGAAAGACAACAGCTCATCAGTGGGGAAGCACTAAGAGCCAGCGCTAGTGCAGCCAAGGCCTACAAACACGGCGGTCCACAACTCGTGGAGAGATTTACCTCCTTGCTTCACTAGATGTGGTGGCAAGGACATGTCTGTACATATCTACCAACGAAAAGGAAAACGCCAACTCTGCAATGCCTACAGCAACATATCTCCTCTCAACATCGCACGTAAGACCTTCGCCCGTGTCCTCTTCAATCGTCTGAGCACGATTCTGGAGCAACAAGTCCTTGCGGAAAGTCTGTATGGATTCCGATTAAACAGTGGAATCACAGACATGATCTTTGCGGCCCTCCAGCTCCAAAAGGATGACAGAAAATTGGAAAAAACCTCCATACGACTTTGGCCGACCTGACAAAGATCTACTACACCGTAACTCGTGACGTTCCCTGAAAAAAACATGCTAAAATTTGGATTTCCGGAGCACTTCACGCTAACTGTGTGCCAACTTGATGATGGAATAATGATCCGCGTCAGACTAAGAGGCAGTCTCGGAAGCACTTTCAGTGACCAATGAGGTGAAACCCCATGTTCTCTGCTAGGCTAATGCACGTCTACCTTGAGTGACCAAGAAGCTTCATCAACTACTGGCTCGTCCAACAACTGCTCAGTGTCCGGTGCATGCAAACCCGCTCAATAGTACCTCAGGCCAGTATTCACGAGTTGCTGTTCGGGGATGACTGTGCACATAACATAACGACAGAAGAAGCTATGCAATGGAGCATAAAACTTTTTTGTTTCCGACCGCGACAATTTTGGATTGGCCATCGACACGGAGAGGATGATGGTCACGTATCAGTTGGTGCCAAATAGCGAACCCCATTTCAATTTTAACTGAGTTCGACTAATAACTGTATGGTAATTCATGTACCCAGAAAGCACTATCTCACTGAATACTGAGATCGACCAGGAACTGGCCCATAGGATCTCCAAAGCCGTTCAGGTTTATAACCGGTTACAAGGCTCATTTTGGAATAGTGTGGCGGTACTCCCCACGAAGCTACTCTACGGGACGGAGATGTAAATCGTCTACGCCAGACCAGTCAGGAAGCTCAATCGTTTCCACCTCATCTGCCTCGGGAGAATCCTAAAGCTGAGATGGCAGGGCAGCATCCGGGACTCAGAAGTCCTGGAACGGACCGAAATCTTCAACAAGCCCGTCATCCTGGGGCAACGGAAACTGAGGTGGAGCGGCTACTTCGTGAGCATGGACGACAAGTGATTAAGCATGCAACTCTTCTACGGAGATGTCGCTATGGGTGCTCGCCGGAAAGGAAGGCCAGAGTGAGGCTGGAGAGATACTATGAAACCTTCCATGAATGAAATAAAATTAATCCGGACACCTGAGAAGGCATCGACCAGGATTAACCGATCTAAACAACAGCAGTAAAAACCGAGGAGGAAATTCAAAACCTATAGGATAGCCACCGCTAAGACCAGAACGGTCCACAATTCTTAAGCGTCGCGGACCAGTTGTCTCAGAAGTGAACCCCGTCCATCCTCTCCCCGATACCAATGGACATTGCGCGCATGGGTCGGTCTCATTGGACGTCTCCTTACCCAATGCACTACTAATGCGTCACCTCCTCCGCCCGTTCCCGTGAGTAACATCATCACTACCACAACCTCAACGACGTCGACGGCGATGACTACCGCGGCTTCCACCCCCGGTGAACACATTCCCGACACCCCATCAATCGTTACAGCCAATATTACCACCGAATTTGACCCCAGCCTATCCCCACTCCAATCACACTTTCACATCACGCGCCGGCCTGGCGGGTCACTTGGAAATGCATTTGAACCGAGACGGGCAAAACAATACCTGGAGACCCGACATACAATCATCACACGCACCTCACTTGGCCCCAACGCCCTAGGACATTTAGTGACATATCGGCCACATGTGTGTCGACACCAGCGGAATTCACCACAATGTCAGCATGAAAAGCCCATCTCTATCCTCCGAAAACTCATAAACTATCAGCACTACCAACTCTTCAACGACATCCACAGCGACCACCAGTGTTACCGCCAGATTAAAAGTCACAAACCAATCCTACACATACTACTACTGCACACTTTACTAGCGTTTGTCCTGCCGGTCAGTTGCGGATCCAGCACTAGTGCCAATTAACAGTTAGTTGTTTTTATGCAGATTTCGGCATTTAAGTAGTTCGAACCCTTAAAGTTCAATCATCGAATGGCACACACAGATGAGATATCTGGTTCTACCAGCTACTGCGTAAAATTCCACCGCCAGCTGGTTGACAAGTCTGGACATTCGAAAGGTGCATGGAACAGGGAAGAGGGAGTGAGGTCGAAATTGGGGAATCCCCCCCCCCCCACCATACATCAACACACTAGTTACTATAACAAATCTGACGCTTCCGAATCTGCCACAATGCACTAAGAGTTGTGGCTTGAAGGACTGCCAACTGACGTGTGAACTTGGTCCTAACTATTTCGAACCCTTACAGTTCAATTATCGTGGGCAACGACGTCTACCGTGTATCCCACGGAAATTACGTGACTTACGCTCGAATTAGTTTGATGTGAGGTAGACTTGTGCAGCACCTACGGCACCCTATCCCTCACTCTTCTGAGCCCCGTAACAAGACCGAGTAAAACCGAACGAGGTGGACTCAGACGCAGTGTCTGACGAGGCTAAACGGATCGTCGATGAACGACAAACGGCCTGATCTCCGCAGAATATACCTGACATTGGTGGAGACGACTTGATTCTCCTGTGCGGAAGTGTGCAATGGTAGTCACTTTAAGAAGGCGCCTTGGAACCCATTTCTCCGTCCTCTAGCCAATCACTTCGCATGCGCACATTACTGACTATCAGGATCGAGTTTACCCGTCACTTGGCAGTCTTTCAAACCAAAACTCTTAGTGCATTGTGGCAGTTTCGGAGGTGTCAGATTTGAGAAAGAGAGAGAGAGAGAGAGAGAGACAGAGGAAAACTCGCTTTATTTTGAAATGATAAATTGAAAACTTTCAGCAAAACTTGGCTTTATTCACTATGGGCAGTAAATAAGTTAAAATATTCAACACAAAAGGAGCGATTACTATGAGGACAATCCAAGTCTTAGCTTTTGTATTTCTACCTCTTCACACGTAAGATAGCGCGCCAGGAGTGGCAATGCAGGAGCTCGAAAAGCCGATGTGCGACAAGACATAAGTCGGAAGCCGCGTCGCATCGGGCGAGAAGATTTCACAGAAATAAGATCAGAATGCAAGGGATGGGCAACGTCATTTATGACCCGACCAGCAAATTGTTTGACCGTATTGAAATGTCGTTGTAGAATAAAATCGACTAAAAAGATAAGAAACACCAGCGGCAGAAGAGAGTATTCGGAGGATTCGTTTTAAAATTAAAAGATATTTTCTGAGCAAGACCGGAAAATGACAGGAGAGCAGTATACTATCGAGGAAGAATGCAGGCATTGATGAATCGCTAGACTAAGGGTTGAGCTGTGTGGTAGGAACGTAAACAACGAATGTAATAAAGAAATTTACGAACTTTAATAAATAGGGATTCAATATGGAGGGAAAATGAAAGATTTTATGACAAAGTAACGCCAGGGTACCTGAAAGAGGATACCTCATTAGGATGTCAGAGTAAGATGCTGATTTGTTGTGGGGAGGATTCCTTAATCTCGACCTCACTTGCTCTTCCCTCTTCCATACACCTGTCGAATGTCCAAACTTGCCAACCAGCTGGTGGTGGAATTTTATGCGGTGGCTGGTAGAACCAGAGATCCCATCTGTTTGTGCCACATGTTCTGATCACGACTTCACGCACGAGGATATAACAGAGGGCATGTTTCCCACGTAAGTGATAGATGTATGTTTTGACAAGTGACGTGGTCTAGGAGTGAGTGTTTGGGCTGGTAGGGCATGGTGGAATGATGAGCTCTGGAATGCATTCTCCTCGAAGCTTTGGACGTGGGCGCTTACGGCTGAATGAACTCATACGATGACCGAATATCCTTGAACAGTTTTGGCAGACCAAACGAATGCGACGGGTATATATTTGAACTCTTGGCATTGGTTACCCGGTCTCAGTGCGATGCGTTCGCAAATGGCCGCGCAGACTCATGAGTGATGCACGAGTGCAACGAGGACAGTTTGGAATTAAGCTTACTTTAGCCGTGCTATGGTCAATAGTGACAATGTTCTGCAGAATGATAAGAGCGCCCCAATCCTTGAGGACAATGGTGGCGTGTTGATAAATGTGAGGAGGAGTGACCGTTTTGCCAATGTACTGGGTCCGGAGTTGTCGAACGAGGCCGATCCGTACCCGGGACGTCCGTCGATATTGTGGATACGATGACAGGGGATGGATGTTGGCGTTATTGGTCCTTAAAAATCTATTCATGCAGGCCTCTCTCTCCCTTGGCAGCTGCTATTTGGTTGGCTTCAAAGATGACTCCTTCGGACACTACGGTAGTGGGGGACGTCTGCCAATCTCAGTCGAGGTCGGCCAAGGTCTCCTTATTGATTTGCAGGTGCTAGTGGGAGATCTTTAAAGTATCCTTGTGGCGACGCCTTCGTCGGCCTTGGCTGCGACCACTCGTAACTACACCGCCGTAGAATAGCTGCTTCAGCAGGCGCCTGTAATTCATCCTTCCGAAACACCATCGCGGTTGTAGCTGTCTCAGCACGGACTGGATAACGAGGACGCCGGTTCTTTCGGGGATCTCAGCGTCTAAGACCTTTTTCTGGCATTTCACCTACGGAATTCTTCAAAGACAGCTAAGGGGAAAATGACTGAATCTTACCGCTCGACTGTAATGTGCAGTCCACGTCTCCTTCCCGTATAAAAGTTTTGTTAGAACAAAAGTATGGCACATTATCAGTTTTGTGTTGAGTAGGATACCGCAACGGTTCCGAATGGAGTGATTTAGTTGGCTGAAGTCCCGGCTGGTTTTGGAGATCCTCCTAAATAATCGCAATGTAACCGGTGTGGCTTAGAGAAGGATCACAATTATTATATAAATTCAAGAAACTTTGACAAAAATTTCCTTTATGATGTGCAATTTCCCCCATTTGATTTGGTTAAAGAGCAAAGACGAAAACAAACGAGGAGCCCATACAATCTGCCTTAGGAAACAGGGATGGACTCGCTCTGTGTGAGAAACAGTATTAGAGGCGCCAAATCAAAGAGTCAGTCGTCCTTTCTGAAGCCATGAGTTATTCTGTGGTCGAGGAGCAGGAAATATGTTGTCGAGCATGGACATTCATCGGTGTCTATGAAAATACAAGGTGACGAT
This sequence comes from Spirometra erinaceieuropaei, assembly GCA_902702965.1. Taxonomy (NCBI): domain Eukaryota; kingdom Metazoa; phylum Platyhelminthes; class Cestoda; order Diphyllobothriidea; family Diphyllobothriidae; genus Spirometra; species Spirometra erinaceieuropaei. The sequence goes on along the minus strand of CACRXP010000178.1, from coordinate 700,235 downwards.
GTGTATACACAGAGCGAATTGTCAGTTACCTACTATATTTAGAAGCATCGAGCTAATTAAGTCAGGCGGTGAGGCAAAACCGACACAAAATCAGACAGAGAAGATCGTACACCTCAGCAGTTACCTAGTTTTTGACAGCACAAACCCTCAGCGCGACACATCAGCCACCGTATTGGCAGACTCGTTACCGCACGCCTGTCCCCTGTTTCTCCACTTATGATGAAGACAGATGAAAGTGCATAAGATTCTAACGCTGTGTGAACCATCAGAGTTAGGAAAACGGACTTGAAAACAATTCTTCCAGCCTCGGTGCATGAGGCACTGGCAAGGAGGTTAGCTTTTCGAGCGAAACTGTGCCGATGGAAGTCGCATTAATTTTTAATGATTTTTTGCCACTTAAATTCAGCAGCACTGTTCGGGGTACGTTTTAACCAAACCATGTTATCTTTAGTTGGGAAGCTCAAAAAGAGATATTTTGAGTTTATATATATTGTGCAGACCTAGAATCATTCCTTGAACTCGATGACGTATCGGTCCCCAAAGCCGTTCTCTGCATAAGAAATTCTATTACTTAGGAACTCGTTTAGCTTCGACGCCGGGACCTCGGAATCGTGATTAAGCCCTGGGTATGATTAACGTCCGATGCGACCAAACCGGATTCATCCGTAATGTCTGCCGGAATTCATTGCAAACCGGTCGGAATTCTGAAGTTTGGATAAATCGTTGTGTGCTACGTGTAAGCATGGAATGTATGGTCAAACTGGTTTTTACCCTTCGGCTGAATATCTTTGAATTCGTACTCTTCTCAGTTACATTTTAGACCGGCGTAAACGCGCACCACTGTTTCAAATAAATGCACAGTATCAAGAAACAAATATGGCAATACGAAGTATTTTTTATTTAGAAAATAATAATACGCTGACTACGAGATGCATGCATGAATATTCTCATTTTCTATTTTCAGTAAGATTTTTAATTTTGCATATCAATCCTGATAAGTGCCCCAGTATGATCATTTCTAGGAACATACTGAAAGCTGCAAAGAGCATTGACTGAAAACATTCTATATAAATACAGGCGATTTTTTGAATTCAGGAGCTATGATTGTGTGAGGGGGAAGAAGACTGAGTCGTTTGTCTATTTTTTGGAGGTTTCGAGCTCGTGCAAGAGTCCATTCTCAGAGCTGAAGGCGGCGACAGAACTCGCATCATTTAAAGGAGGCATTGGCCGATCAGTGATCAGTGACGTAGGTCTGGAATGACTGTGTAGAGCCCTGTATGCCGGCACCAGTTCTCAACTGAGGCCTAGGTCCCTATCCATTTTCGGCCTATCTTGTTTCTGGTATGGGTAATTATAGTAGGGGCGCACACCGACCAGGTTATTGCGGGACGTGCTCGTGTCGTTGGGCTTTGGACTCAGTCTCTAGAGGCCGCAGGCAGTTGCATAGTGACTGGTAGTATACGTAGATAAGGAACCCGACAAAGATAAGGTCTCCGTTGTCCCTACGGGAAATGGTCTTAGCGTCTACCTATGCCGGAAACAAGACAAATCCAGAATTGATTGAAGCCTGGACCTCGGATTCGGACTAAACCGATCGGCCTATCGATCTGGCACCAACATACACAGCTCTTCACAATTACCCCCAGACCTACGCTACAGATCGCTGATTGGCCAATACTTCCTGTAAATGGTTCGAGTTCTGTCGCCGCCTTTTCCTCTGCGGATGGACTCCTGCGCGAGTTCGAAAACCTTGAAAAATAGACCTGAAAAGTCTTCTTATCAATCAGTTTCCGATACATGTTCAAGTGGAAGACGTTATTCGGGTAAAAATAAAAGCGGAATAGAAAGGAATATCAGCCTAATTTATTTATACCCTGCAGCATGATGGCCTTTGAATGGGCTTTTCTCAAACAGTTAACTACTTGAATAACATGTAATATTGATTGAAATGCCGAAATACGCTTTTGATTAGGTGATTTACTTAAGTGGAGTTATGACATTGATTATCGTGCGGCATTCTCTGAAAATATTTGAATCACGACAGAATTACAACTCTCGAATGCGCTTATTTTTGGCCGTCTACAGATACCATGCCTGACGAAAAAATGCTTACTTAGGTAGCGTGAAGTTCTCCATTGGACTTCGATGTCCACATAAATTCAAATGCATTTAATAAAAAAACACGTCCAAGCTGGTATTTTTTGCATTCATTTGGTAGCGACTCACGTCTTCTTCAAAGGTTATACAAGAGGGAGGGATATTTTAGGTTTTTAAAAGTTTCTTGATTCAAGAATAATGTTTAACCCCAGCTGCCATTACATTTGCGTTTGCGGTTAACAGTCTAGAAGCTGTATATTTTCCTTCATGCCATCTGGAAGATAGCATCTAGTACTCGAAAAGTTTACAATGGATGTGAATTATGTTGTATACTTCACAAGAGGCAGTAATAAATGGATAAATATGAGGCTACGCGAATGGAAATTTCACGGTCTTAGACTCATAATTGCAGATGTTTTTACAACCAAAAAGCACTCTTTTTTTCACGAACTAACTTTAAAGAAGACACGATTTGCCACCAAATATGTGCAAGAAAGCATATTCCTGACCATGTCTTCTGTAAAATATATTTGACTTCATAAGGCCATCGAAAACCCATGGCAACAATCTCCACTGATAAGGCAGTTATCTTTTAACAAGTACGACATGCTAAGGTGGCCGGAAAAAGCATTTAAAAGCCGGAACCCTAATGTGAATGAAATAACTGAGGATAATACAGCACGATGACGAACATCACAACCCTACTTTAGTAATCCCTTCTGGTCAAAAGGAATTCCAGAATTTCGGCTAACATTTTATGAGATAGGCCAGCTACTACACTTTCTGCTTATCGACTTTGATGCCAACATATTTTCGTCCATATGTTTTAAAAGGAATACGAAAAATATGATGCATCAGAAATTTATGCGTAACCTCGAATCAGAGTTCTTATGAAAAACCTCGGCCTACGCCTAATTAGTTTAAGCGGAATGGATGATTATTATTTACAGGCAGCTAGTACACTGGCTAAATTGGAAACGTTGACACCAAAAGGTTTGGAAAAAACTGAGGAACTTATTCAGGAAACGTACCGCCTGCAGATGCATTGTTCATCACAAAGTGGGCAAAATATGTACTCAAGCATGGCGTTCCAAAGTGATATTCATTTTTAGTCAAACTTTGGACTTGAATGAAAGATTTACTCTGGATCCGTTTGAAGAGCGTCTTTACACAACTTCGTTTGTGAGCCACCGGATGGTTGTTCTGAAAACTGGGAAGCTGTGTAGTGTTCTTTGCCTTTTTATAAGCCGTCGTTTCAAGTTCACTGCTAAGATTTTGTCTGACGAGCACATCTAGGAACGACAATTGCTGTTCCTGTACTTCTTCCCTCGTGGATTTCATATCAGAGAGACCGCACTGAGCAGACTGTGGAAATGTTGTAGCATGTCCTTTACGATAACAAACGTGTCATCTGCCTGACGGTGCTAAAATACCGGTTAGTGTTGGATGAAGGCAATCTTTTCCAACTCCTGCAGGACCAGTTCTACCAATAAACCGGAAACCAGTGGGCCCGTGGGAGTTCCCTTGGTCGGTTCATAGGTCTCTCCAATGAAAGTGAAGAAAGTTTATTGGCAGCATTCAAACAATCCCATGAGGTGTACAGTTTTGAGTGCACTCTGAGTCTCGTCGTACGCCTCTTCAAGTCTCTTGTGCAAAATTTCTCTCGCCAAGTTTGGTGGGGTGGATGTAAATAACAGCGTCAAATAGAAGGAGATCATGATTTCGTCCGACTGAATCCTCTGGCCTTGGAGGTCTATGAGGAATTGAGAGGTTGATCGAACTGAGGTGGTTGAATGGCCTTGGATAAACTTTAGTGCTGAGTACATCCACCATGCCAAACTATAGGTGGGGCTGCCTTTTAGGGCAACGGTTGGCCGCAGTGAGACATTTACTGCATGCAGACAATAGAAGCGAGCTAGAGCGGTGTCAGTTGCTTTCATTAGGTGCCACTCATTCTCCCTGATCACAGTTTTGTGCCGGTATTCTCTAAGCAGTTTATTCAGCCAATCTGCCACTCCTTTGGCTTGTGCGTTCTGTGCTGGTCTATAAAATTCTCTGTCATCAAGAAAGGTTTAAGCATTTTCATTATAATGTTTCCGGTTCATCACAACGGTTGATCGTCCCTTGTCAGCAGGCAGAATTATAATTCTGTCTTCCCTCCTCAGTTCCCCTACAGCTTTTGACTTACTCTGAGTTGGTCTGTGTATCATCGGCAGGAGTGCAACACGTTGTCGGACGGATTGTTTCTTGTTTTCGGATGTTTCATTTCTCACAAGCATAATTTCCAGGGCTGCAATGAAGTCGACAGGATCGGCATCTGCAGTGTTGAAACAAGTTCCATGTCGTAACACTCGCAGTTGCTGCTCTGTTAGCTGCTTAGACGAGAGGTTGTGGACCATGTTTGAGCTTTCTGTCCCTGTTTGTTACTATTATTATATAAACATTTGTGTGCATACATAGATTATGCAGTATTACATTTATTCTGTAACTGCAACTTATTTCTGGTTTTCAGTTGCCTATTTTATATGTTATACTTTACTCAAATCCCTTCTTGCTTAACTATTATTTGTCGTTGGTCGGCGAAAATGCTCCAAGATTACATTTTCAAGATCTAAGTGCAAATCCACGGGACGTCTCTGAGTGGTGAAACTTCAAGTTATCCGTATGTAGGTTAGCCTTTCAGAGTGACACCTCAGTAGCCTGAGATAAATCTACTCATAACGTAACGGACTGACAAAGACAATAGGGTGAAGACTTGTTGCTTTGACGAATAGCACCGTGGCGAGACAACATGAGTTCATCTCACCAATGGGCTTGAAAATGTACCGAGGTCAGGTGAGAAACTGGGCTGAAAGAAACCGTCTCAACCGTTGCGTTTGTAAGTGGAGCCTGCATCAGCCACATGATGTTGTCACATTAATGGCATAACATTCGTATTTCCGTGTTGGATATGAATGTAGTTGAGGGGCTGCGGCAGAGCCCTCCATAACTCTATTAGTGTACAGTAATTTTTTTGCCTACTTACAGCCAGTAGAAAATTGCGAAAGTTTCGAATTTAGCCTGAGTAAAAAAAATAACATAATTAAAACGATTACTGCTGTTCAATGCAGGTCACTACGGAAGGAAGGTAAATCGCAAGGTGGTTTACAGGGAAGGCTGTAAGAAATTGTGTTGTAAAAGAGATTTATGTCAAAAATTAGGGAATCAAGCTATCCTTTAAAGTTAAAAATAGTGTCTGCCTTCAGCGTTTTTCCTGGTAGCTAGTTCCATGGTCGGGCCACTCGTTGGCCGAAAAAAGTCTTTTGAGATCTAGTCGTGAAGGTCCCTTTCTGACTACGAATGACCCCGTAGGTAACTTGCGTACACAAAACTCAGAGAAGTACTCCATACTCAAAGAGCAACCATGACCACTGATCATCGGAAATGTTTAGACCATGCTACACCTCATAGGTCCATCAGGTGGAAATATAAATCAAGCTCTTTCAACCATTCCTGGCACGACAACTCCACAAGACTCTCCATCGTCTTCGATGTCCTCCATCGCACCTGCTCGAGGATGTCAAGACTCTTTTTCAGCCACGGTGTCTAGCCTTCATTCTGTAATTCAAGTAGGGTCTCAGGAAAAAGCCGAAGACTTTACTGAAGAGTTCGAAAAGAAGCAATTCAAACCCCCGTCTAATCCAAGACAGCGTACAAGCAGCCTTCTGTATCACCTCCTTACAGTGTTCTGGGAGAATCGGATTCGCGGTCGTCCAGATGCCTAACTCTCAGTGCTTTTACGCATCACCTAGATTCTGTGTCTTTAGTAAAATCCCGGTGTTTTGGAGGTACTTTTCGATCGCCGCTAAGATGTAGGACCACGAATCTCGATACATTAAACCTTGGGAGCCACCTGTTTGACCAAACACTCAGCTTACCGCTGTTCGATTGCAACCTCACTACGTCGCCATCACAGTTGACCTTAGTCCATGCATTTATCCCATCAGCGAACATGACAGCTTCAGGGCCCAATTCCCTCATTCAGTCATTCACATAAATCAGAAAAAAATAGTGAGTCAAAAACAAAACCCTGTGGCCCATCACTTTCAATCTGTACCCATTCCGTGGTAAAAAATTTCCAACGATAACTGCACGTATTCTAGAAGACAAGAAACTTTCGATTCATCTGAGCATTCTGCCTCGGGTTCCCATTGCTAAAATCCTCTGCGAAAGAAGCCGGTGTAATAGGTACTCGGAGGCTTTCATGAAGTCAAAAATACAACATCTATTTGGTTTCCCCTGTCCGCGACCTTTGACCATCTCTTATGCGAGTAAAGGATACTAATGAGACAAGAGCGTTCTCGACGAAAACCATGCTTAGCATCTCACAACATGCTGATTTTTCCCAAATACTGCATTATGTATCTTTTCTAAAATGCGTCCGATTACTCTGCATGAGACGCATGTTAAGCTGACTGGACGGCTATTGTCGGAGTCCAGTCATGATCCTCCCTCATAGATCAGGAAGTTCGCCTTCTTCGAAAGGCTTCTGAAATGTAATAGATAGTGGTTTGGGTAGCTAATTGGCAAGTTCCCGAGGTGCGAGTGCAGATTTTCGATCAGAATCAGACGATTTGGTGGAGTACAGTCGGAGCAATCTAGCTCTTACCAGTGCTAACGAACAGTGCTGATCTCCCGTTGAGAAAAGGGAAGAGGAGCTTAGTTGGTGAAGTGATGGAAAATAAGAAAAGGAATTAGACTCTCGAGTGAATACCGACTGCATGAAATTACAAAGACTGGATGCCTTAACTGTGTCACTTGTCTCCGGTGTCTTGTTGAGGGACCTAAGAAGGAGAATCAGGTCCCGGTTTTTTCAGTGAACTATGTGTAGCAGTCTGAAAGACTACCCCTTTCCGCGCAGAACCAGACAGCACTATCCGCTAGCCAAAAGAGGCCGATGCAACAGGGCTCCTCATGTTCGTATAGGATTATCCCATACCTTCCTGCGCCCTTCACTTATTTAAAACTTTATCACCGTTTTGTATATCATTCGCAGAATTTAATTACTTATGTACTCCCCTTCTTTGTCCACAACCTCCTCCCAACGCTCAGGCACCTTTTCAAGCCCGCGCTTGAAGAAACCCGCTGGCTTTAATGCAAAAATTTCATCGATTCAATTTTGAAGCTCCGCGTCGTTATAGAAGGATATTTCGTCCACATTGTCATAGAGTGACTGAAACAGATGATAATCCGATGAAGCAAGGTACGAAAGATATGAGAGAGAGAGAGAGGACTGTTTTATTTTGAAAATAACTTTCAAAACTTTCAGCGAAAACGGTTTTCCAGTACACAGTGATTACCATAGAGATTAACAGGTTTTGGACAGGTGGACATGATTATATATGAAGAAAAAAGGACTTTAAGGTGCAAGATCGAGTTTTAGTTTTTGTTTTTCAACATCTTTGCAGGTGAGATACCGGGCGCGTACGAACAGATCTTCCAGCCAAGCTCCTCAATGACATTTTGGTGGATTTTGCGAAGTGAAGCCTGACGTTGTCATGTGGTAAAATGACACCATTTCGATGATTTGGGAGTTTTTGTTGAGCTGCTGTAGCTAGACGGCGAAGCTGTCAACTGTAGAGGTCTGCATTAATGGTTTTAATTCTTTCAAGCTATTTATAATAAATAACTCCCCACATATCCCACCAAACACATGGCATCATCTTCCGAGCATGAAGATCGGTTTGGTTTGAGGTGTAGCTTGCTTGTTGGGGTTCAACTATCTTTTCATTGTTTCATATTCACGTACAAGCACCACTATTAATCGGCAGTAATAATAAGCTTCAAAAAAGGTTTCCATTGTTGACTGTCGAGGTGATTTGCGACCAGTACTGAGACGCGGACATCTGCATATTACATCTTGTTGTGCTCACTAAAAGCTCACGGAACCCATGAACCAAGCTGTTGGGCCCTTTCTATCGACTTCAGATTTTGAGCCATTGTTCATTTGTTGCATTTCATCTCTCTGGCCAACTATTGAATTGTTCGACGGGGATGTTCATGAATTAGAGCATTTAAAAGATCTTCATCGAAGAATGACTTCCTTCCAGAGCACGGAGCTTCCGTCATACTGAAATTGTCTTCTTCGTAACAGACGAACCATTTCTGAGCTGTCATTCTAGCAAGAAAATCTTTTATGTAAAAAGCACACTTGTTTCTGACGACCTCTATAAAGTTCGAATGAAAGAAGATGTCAGAAATGTTCATTTTGTCAACCTGACACTTCAGTTTTCTTTTGGCTGTAAACAATCAGAATTTAATTCTAAAAGTACTTTGCTAGAGGAATAAAATGACACATAACGTGAATAAATCAAATTATAACATGATTTGATTTTGAACAATCGAAAAGCACACGAGCTTACGGGACAACCCAATAGTTTGTTTGTGATATCCGCAAGGAATCGCTGCTACGCGGCAAGCAGTGCTGACGTGCTTTGTTTGAATTCTGTAGAGAGGGGGTTTGAAAGAAACCAATCAGATTCTGCCTATTTTCAATAATGGCCTTGCCTATTACCCTTAACATATGCTGACCTATATACTGACCTAAGAAGGCGAGAAAGTGGTTTGAAGGCGATGGCTGACCGGAGCCTCCCCCCATTCATGGGTATGAATTGATCTATCAATTGTCTGATAGCAAAACGAATACCTCATTTTAAGCCTGATGCTACACCACCACCCATATTGGGGGTCCGCTTTGGGGGCCAACATGCAGCTACGCATGCCAATAGGCGCAGACGTCTTCTCGGGTGGTCTTGCAACCAATCGCGAAGTTCTACGACCGTACTGATCTGACTTCATTCTATTTAGTACGGCGCCGGACCCTTCTTACCGTTCGTCTTACCAGCACAGCTGCAGTAGGCATCTGTTTCGACGTGAAACGGGAATCACGCGCGTAAGTGCGTATTTAAACGGACTTGGGGACTATTTCAGTCTCTACTTAGCCGTCGCTTTAGAACATAAAGATGCTAGTAAAGGCTTGATCAGTCGTCAGTTGTTTAGCACGATTTGTAAGTTTTATTGTAATGCCTTTGATTGTTCGTGTATAAATTTTGTTAAGAACAGGAAATCTGTGGGACAAAGAACTAGGGCTACTTCTGGAGGAACCAGCAATTGAACATCTGAAACTATTATTTCTATCTTTACTGCGCTGAAGGATCAGCCACACTTTGGAATCAAAGTTGAGCACAAATAAAGGCGAAAGTGCCCTCTGCCCTAGCTATTGCGAAGGTTGCAGAAATCCTGTATAATTGGGACATTGTTGAAGAATACTCAAATGCATCATGGAGGGAAATTTAGGAAGCTTGGATCTCTGAATGGCTTGTAAGTAACAAATGTATTTGGAAAGGAACAAAGGTCGGAAAAACGAAACGTATAACTTTTTCTCGCAGGGAATTCTAAGCCGGAGTCTTCTTTTTTGCGCAAATGTCGGAGTGCTTATTGCATAACCTCCGTCAACTCACAATTCTGTGCATTTCAAAGAATTTACTACTGAACTGGGCAATTAGCCGATGCGGAGGGGAGAAACCATTGCAAGCAATGTGTATGGTCAGCCAGTAGCCCGACCTCATCTTCCGTCGTCCTAGCGTTTCCACCTAAACAAGCTGACTATGAGAAGCGAATGAAAGTCCAGATTGCAATCATAATTCTGATTGCAGGCGTCAGGAATCGCTACCACCCACTAAAGGTAGTAGGAGTTTTGGCCAATTGTGGCGGGAGACTGTCAGTTTATAGGAGCGTAATTGGGACTGATTTATACCTACACCTTGCTCGGGAACATCAAAACCAAATAAGGTTCTTTTTCATTTGGCGTGTAGTGCCATAGTAATTTATCCTGTAATGAACTGTAACCTACGCTCCACTAGCCCTGCTGGGGCGCGCGCGCAATTCTTCTTACTAGTTAGAGGGCTGGTGTTTGCAGGACCAACTTTGACTATGCAGACTGATGAGTTGAAACGTTGTGCCTTGTTAGTTATAATTTGGGCTTCCTACAAAATTCCTTGACATAAATACATGCTATAAATACAAATTAAGTGGAATGGCTATGATGACTCAAGTTTGCGCTATTTTCTCTTCGCTATGCCTCCCAACCAATTAAAACGCTGAATTTAACTTTTTGGACAGATTTGACGCCCGAAGTCCCATAAACACGTCAGTAAATTAACCAGGGAATGAAAATAGGAGACTTCATATCCGGCTTTTCGTTGTTTACCGACTTTATTTTTGAGCAAGAATTCCAGTTTCGGGATTATTGATATTTGTCATGTCATTAGTTCTCACAGAAAGTTTGAGACGGTACTGACTCTACTGGGTTCTCTGTCGTCTGACGCCATGGACAACCAGGCGTTTTGGATTGTCCTGAAAGTCTTACTGGTATTTTCGTTCTCCTTCGATGTGTAGGTAAAGTAGAAGTCCACTGTTCGCATTGATTATAACTCCTTACTAAGTTATAGGTCGCGTGGTTGGATTGGCATTTAATTAGGTCGCGTAGAAGATGTATGTTAAGACCGTTAATTTTAATGCTCCCGAAGGTAACCCTCTATGGACCTATTGTACTTTGCGCCGGAAGTTACAGAGATGGCTTCGCAAAAGTCGCATTGAGCGCTTTTATCGGAAGGAACGGCGTCTACCTAACGTACTCCGTCGAAAGTAACTGCAAGGAAGCTCTCGGGGAAGTCTTGCGCAGTCTTGAAAAACTGGCTAAATTTCTCGCGGCATAATTTGCCTGACTATCAAACAATGCTCGCCTTTATGCAGCCATATATCGGAAGTGCATTGTGATGCCTAAATTTTATTTCATTTTCGGGTGATATGGTGCCCTTACAGAAATTAAATCAAAAACCGACGCATGGTTCGCTCATAGGACGGCAGTCATCTGGCCACTAATTTTGGCCATATTGTTTTTAGAGACGCTGATGGACGGTTGCGATGAGTTGAGTACCACCAAATTGTTGCAGAAGCGACCAGTGTCGACCCGAATGGCGGCCTGAAGTGTACTCTACTTATCTTTCCTTGCTTAACTCCGTATTTCTGTACTTTCCGCAGAAAAGTATTTGCTAATTCAATCTGAATACGAGTTGAGAAGTTATATTTGATTTACATAAGAAGAGGTGGGCGAAAGTTCAAACAAATCGGGCCATATTTTCTGTTTTAAGGTTGCCAAGAGAAATTCGATGGAAGAACAAGTTCAGTCTCTGCCCGTTCTTCGGGCATTGGCAGTCTACTCGTCGCCAGTGTACGTCATTAGCGTCATGTTACCAGAACTTTGTCTGTGTTCTAGTTTTCCGCCTCATAAAAGCACTGCAAATCACTGCAATAACAATAACGCAGAACCAGCTTGCTTTGTCTACCTAATCTTAATTAGCAGTCTACAAGCTCGAGGCAGAGTTACGGAATTCCATCTGTTCTCCGTTGAGTTTCGTTAGGCTTGGGGAAAGAGATCCAGAGGTGCGCTCATTGACTGCAAAACGATCGTCGACACCGTTGTCTGCTTAATAGGGACCAATGAATTAGCTGTTCAGCAATTCATTTGAGCGGGTACACCGGATATAACAGTACACTAAACACATGCCTTCCGACATTGCATTTAAAGATTTTCGACCCTGCCTTATTTAAACGCCTAGCTCAAAATAAAACATGATAGAACGTTAGGAAAAAACGGCCGATTTCAAGCGTCATCATAAGAAAGTTATATTTTTTCACAGTATAGATGAAGCCTGCCCAGAACTGATTCTTCGGCCAATCAAAAGTCTAAAGATGCATACCTTCAACATTAAGAAGGCTTGTCGACTACGAAATCTATAAGAAAAGATGGGCCCAAAATGTCCCTTGTGATCTTCAAGCAACGTACTGTTTCTCTTTGAAGGTGCACCATGTACGCACCGAAGCTTTCACTGCATCCTCCTTCTTCATGTCTCAGAGCGTGGATTCATGTTTCGGCCTAGAGTATGCTCGTGTGAAGTTGTTAATTTGGTTTGCTTGTCAGTACTTCAGCTTTAAACACTATTAACCTTAAGACAGAACATAATAAAACAGGCCTACTACCAAATTCTTGCGTTTCCTTGTTCACCGGCACAAATCCGAATAAATTCAACAATAATCGCCCACGTTCATCAACGGATTCTGCGCTAATTTTTTCTGGATCGTTCTTTGCCATAACACGTACGGTTTCTTGACATGGCCAAACTATCTAGTCAGAGGGAGCCCGAGTGTGAAAACGTAACTGCATGATGAGAGCTCAATGGAAACTATTAAAGCGTGCCTATCGCAAGCATTCCAGTAGAAGATGACAGTCCTGCAAGCAATTGTATGCCTCCTGTTTTTTAAAGTCATCAGACTATTACACCTGCATTATCAACTTACGTCGGGGCGATAATAGCCCTTAGAACTAGTATCCGACCGTAGGGGTCAGAAGCACCACATTTAAAGCTGCCAGCAATTCTAGTCTTCATAAAGCATAAAGCACCTTTCCAGCAGATCCGAAACTCTACCTCTCTGTAGCAATGTGTGTACAAATAGAAGATTCTAAAGGGGTATTTAGAAGGACAAGGGCGGTTGAAATAATAATTTCTGACTTAAACGCTTTCGTCTCTTTGTCACTCCGTTATTCAATATGGAGGAGGAGGAGGAGGAGGAGGAGTATGGATTCGGGTAAGTCCGCGGGATTGGTCTGACGGAGAACAATATCAGTAAGCCATCTTATATGGATTTAGTTCACTCGCCTTTTTGAATTTTAGAGAACGGGAATATCCCTAGTAACGATATCTGCACCCGAATGACAGAGCGCGGTTTGTGATTAAGCTGAGAAATATTCATAGTGATTCGATTTTTAGGCAGCTTAGGCATGGGACAGTGTACGACTTACTGACTATGGAGGGCGTACACAGAACAAACAGTCCGGTATCTCTGACTTTGTTTATAATCCCTCTGCTAATTGTTTTTTGCGCATTGCTGTGCAGCCGCCTGCATTGACCGTAGTATGAACTCCGGAACAAAATCCCTCCAGTTTTGCAGACCGGTAAATTCCACTTATAATGCGACCACTGGACCCCATGGCTGGTCCACAAAGTAGTTCAAATGCTCCTTAAAGCTGGTAACTGACTTAACTGCTTATCGCTTCGATAGAATACGACCTCAACAGCTGATTAAATATAGCCTCAGTTGTCGAAAGGGCAACCAACTTTTGGGCCAAACACAATCGTCCACATAAGTAAAAGCAAAAGGCCAGTTGCAGACTATCGCTTTTTAATGATGAAAAAGGATAACAGCATTTTTGGATAAGTGCATTCTTCAAGAACTTTCTCGGTCGGCCTCCAGTACTAACGCCATTCCACCGGATGTGTTAAGTGCGCAGTGCCCGTTTTGTCAGCTGACGCACCAGACTACATACTGGGTGCGAGAATCAAACATTTCTCTCCATTTTCCTCTCGAATTCTACATAAACATTGTGTGGAGACGCTCTGGAGACAGGCAGTACATTTGAGCGTCAGCAATTTCAGTAAACTATCTCTCCAAATGATACGCAAGAACCTCATGGGCTTAAGGCTTCAGATCCTCAGAAGTCTGCATAAACAAGACTAAAACGAATAACCGGTTGGACAAAATTCCCTGAAATATGAACAATATAAAATTGATTGTTAGATAAGCAGAACAATCTTTTCGACAACTTTCCGTGCCTCCCGGTACTGCCCTGACAAATAAGGATGCATCGACGTGTTCTGGGGTTGCAACGGATGGGGCTCCTTCGTTGGAAGTTGTTTTATTCGTTGTTTCATGGCCCGATTCTGCTCCAAAACGACTGCTGCCTAACAAAAGGGACTTGTTTTCCTTCTAACATTTATTTCGTTCCTATCTGCGCCTCCTACTCCTTGAGGGCATCGCAGGGAGGCCGTATATCCCGTATGGATTCTAAGATGGTTTAAAATATGGCAGCCTCAACAATTTTCGATTTTTATCTCCACATTTTTGGTCATAAAAGTAAATTGAACTGGCTCAGAAGCCTAAGTGGTTCAGGCGTGCGCAGTGTTTTCGTGTTAAATTTGCGTGAACGGTGAGAGTAGTTTAGCTACTGTTAATCAACTTACACACAATGGGTGGCATTGTGTAACTTTCCCATGACAGTCCTCTAAAAATTAGGAGTATCTTCCCGCCGAGACGTATTTCATTGTTGGGTTTTCTTACGTGGTGAGTTCCTGGTCGTTATTATTCAATATCTCATAGGCGTTTGAACGCACAAGATATTCTTACATCCTATGAATCATGCCTTTTATTGTCTTCTCTGAAAAAAGCGTTCAGTTTATCCAAAAGACTGGCGCTAATGTTGTTCTATGTTTGCAGAGGAATCTGTTTCCCTAGCCCTTCAGAGAGGCCATCATATTATCCCCTGATTCTTCTGCTTAGAATTTTCGTTTTTCAAATATCAAGTCTTCTTCCGTAATTTGCAAGCACAGTATTTAAATTTGAGAGGAAATCACAGCTGAAATTATTCGAAAATGCTTTCTCGACAATGTGTCCATCCTACTATCAACGGATCGGATCGGGAAAGTACAAGTTTAAGAATGTTTCAGAACGCGAGTGCCGCTTCACTCAATGGGATCCGAGCTTCTTACAATTCATCCGAGTCTTTTCTAAGATAGTCCTCCATAAGATACAGAACCGATACCAAAATGCGGCCAGATCGCAGTTGGAAGCCAGGAATGGGGAAGCGGACGGTGACCTTAACCCTAATCCTAACCTTAACCCTAATAGTAACCTTAACCTTAAACGGTAACCGTTAATCCTAACGGCAACCTTAACCCTAACCCTAACCGAAATCGTAAACGTAACTGTAGCCCTTAGACATAGACGTGGCTATAAAACCTAACCGTACCACTGAAAACTAGTCGTAAATTTAAACCCTAACCGTAACCCGAAAAACTATGTCTAAAGAGCATAACCGATACCCTAATCCTAATCTCAAAGGTAAGACGGAGGCCAACTGGGTCAGATGTGATAGTGTAGCCCCACAAAAATGCTCCAGTAAACAAACCTCCAGCCACCTGTAATACGAGGCCTGGCTGCCAATTGCGACCTAGCCCAAAATGCAAACTAAGAGCGTTCTTCACTCTAAAATGATTTTCCTAATCTGCTGGAAATGCTCTTAATGGACAGTTAGCAGGTTAAGGTGCCTGACTAGATCTGATAATTATTGGTCAGCTGGAAGACATATTCAAGGACTTCATTTAAGTGGTAATACGGCTCAACGCCTAACGCACTTATCGGGTAGTTTGAAGGCCTTATGAACATTTGGACTCGTGTTTGGACGTCTAGAAATCTGAAAACTTATCACTGAAATTTTCCGACTCAACATACTGACTGGCGTAGCTTTTGTTCAAGATAGCCATTATAAATGGTGTGTTTGCTCGTCCTTTCTAGGGGGCGACGGACCCAAGACAAGATTAAAAAGAGTACCCTTGCAAACTATCTTCCTCAGTACTTCTCAGCCAGGCGGACGGATTTACATAAATGAACCATTTGTCCTTGTTTGACCAGTTCACGAGGGAAAAATTCATAGCTGGAGGATGGGTTGGTCCTTAACGGGGTCAAAAGTGGACTCTGTGGAAGCGAGTGGAGGGGGAGGTAACGACCACACATTGTGATCTACAAATGCTCGCTCGTCACGTCAGCCACATGGGACAGCCAGAAAAACCGTTTTAAACACCTCAGGAGGCAAAGAGCACACGTCAAATCAATAGCTTGGGGGGATGTCGGTCGATCTGTAGGTCATGGCGAGAACACGGTGGACGCCGTCGAAATCGACGATCGAATTGTCGTCGCCGTCATTGTCGCGTGTGCGTGTGTGGAGTGTACGGTTGTCCAGTCGTGGGTCCACGTGGCGGTCGTAGTAGGTCACTCACATGCTTGCAGGTGTAGACTACGCCTAGCGTCCATTAACTGGCACTAAGTTCTCACGCGTAGCTCCCTGAAGTTAGGTTCTGCCCAGCGGCCAAACTCCGGTGACCACCTCAACCGGTGGGCTAAACCAGGTGAGGGTATTCGTGTGTGCATCTCCGCACACGGTAACTCGGCTCCGCTCTCACCATCCCTGGCCGGGTAGATCACCGCCTCGGCATCGCCAAGATGAGGCTCCGTCTGCAACCCCGCAGGAGGCCACGAGCACTTAATAAGCTCCTGACTTAGCGGATGGAAGACCGGCCCCTTTCTACTCCTTCGCACCTATTCTCCGCCGTTCTCCTCTGCCCCTCACTCTCTCTACTCTCTACTTTACTTTGCTCTCTTACCACACAGTCGAATGTCCCACGGATCACCGTATCGCCACCCGCAGAAGGCCACGAGATAAGTGACCGTCCATGTAATCCGAATGCTGCTCTGTTGTCTTTACTTTTGCCTATTCTTGCTTGCCTTTGCCTGCTGGTTTGTGTTTGTCCTCGTTTTAGCCAACTGCCGTTCTGTCAAATTTGTCTGTTCACTGTTTGTATTTCAGCAACCAGTTAGCTTAGAGAGGCACGGGAAACTCTGCTTCTCGTCTCTCTACCCTTCCCCCATCCCCCTCACCCCTTTAAGTCGTAGGAAGGCCCAGGCGAACTCGGGTTGTCCTCCCGCCAAACAAAGGCGTAACCCATTGTGGAGTGCGCTGGTCGTCTGGGATGTCTGAGCAGCCCTATTTAGGACAGCACTTTGTGCCCCCCAAACAGGCCACGCGGTAGATGCGCTGGGCCAATACGGGATCCATATCGGATTCCGGAAGGCGTTATCAGAATAGCACAGCATAACAAATGCCAACATTTCGGGTTCGGTGGCATACTGGGTTGCCGACAGCCGTCAAGCACACTGGGACCCCTGCCGCCCTCACCCACCCAATATTGTTGTTGGTCAAACACCTGGTCATTTGTTGTGTGGACCAGGGGCTGTGAAGCTGAGCGTCAAGTTGCCGGCTCGACCGTGTCACCCATATGTACCAATCCCCGCCTCCGGTCTTCTTGATTCTGCCTTGACATCGGGTCCACGTGGGCAGTGGGGAAGAGGGAGTGCGGCGCAAGTCTGCTGTCACTATAAACTAATTCACACGTAAGTCACCGCGGCTGCTGCACCTTTCGGATGAGCACATGGTAGACATTGTCGGAAATGACGGTCGAAGTCAGGGACAGCACTGCTCACTACCGCAAGGGGGATGAGCTAGAAAAGGTGCCGTAAACAAATACTGGGATCACGTTCTCTGAGCGCTGACCGTGGCCGCAGGCGCAAAACACACGATTGAAACAACCAAACATGAAATTATACTCTGTCTCTCCTCCCCTCCTCCTCATACTCCTCCTTATACTCCTCCTCCTCCCCTGCGTCCCACCGCACAGATTAGTAGGGGGATTCCGCTCACTGCGGCAGCCTGGAGTATTTGTTCCCTTTTTGACAATCCGAGGAGCAACCGATCGGAACGGAGGACTTCGCTAGTGGCTCGGGAATTAGCGCATCACAAGGTTGGCATCGCCACACTCAGCGAGACCCGATACGCCGAACAAAGCCAACTGGAAGAGGTGGGTGCCGGTTACACCTTCTTCTGGAGCGGTCGACCCAGGGCAGAGCGACGGGACGCGGGTGTCGCCTTCGCCATTCGGAACGACATCGTGGGACGACTGCCCTGTTTGCCGCAGGGCGTTAACGATCGCCTGATGAGCCTCCGCCTGCCTCTCCGGGGAGGCAAAAAGGCAACCATCATCAGCTTCTACGTTCATCGATGACCATCCATGACGAGGGGTGGAACGAAGTCTACGAGGACCTGCACGTCCTTCTGGCGTACGTGTCGAAGGCGAAAAAGTTGATTGTCCTCAGTGACTTCAACGTCCGTGTCGGCACAGACCATGCTGCCTAGAGAAGATTGCAGGGTCTCCGTGGTCTCTACTACTCAGATGACAATAACCTGCTCCTTCTACGAACCTGCGCAGAACACCGGCTCATCCTGACCAACACATACTTCCGCCTTCAATAAGATGATCGTCCTTGGTGATTTTAACGCCCGCGTCGGCACAGACCATGCTGTCTGGAGAGGAGTCCTGGGTCCCCACGGTCTCCGCGGCTCAAACGACAATGGTCTGCTGCTTCTCCTCACCTGCGCAGAACACCGCCTCATCCTGACGAACACGTTCTTCTGTCTGCCGGAGCGAGAGAAGGCCACCTGGAGGCATCCTCGGTCGCGTCAGTGGCACCTGCTGGACTATGTCCTCGTCCGGAGGCGAGACCAGCGGGACGTGCTGGTGCCGACGGGTTGACCGAACATCGCCTTGTCATCAGCAAGATGAGGATTCGCCTACAGCCTCGCAGGAGACCACAAGGTAAGCGACCCTCAGGTATGCTGAATATTGCTTTGTTATTTTTGCCTGCTCACCATTTCCATTTCAGTAATGAATTAGCTCAACGGCCAGTCAACCTTCCAGTCACCGCTGCCGCTGCCTACGCCGACGTGGACGACTACGTGGAGAACCGACGGTTCCAACCAAGGGGTACAACCCAGTCGACCACCCCGGCCGTCCTCGGTCGCGCACGCCGCGAACATCAGGACTGGTACGACGACAATCACGCCGCCATCAGTAATCTGCTCGACTAGAAGAACCGACTGCACAAAACCTATGTTAACCGCCTTACCAACGCAAACAAAGCGGCCTTTTAACGAAGTCGCCGCCTCTGACAACAGCAGCTAAGGGGAATGCAGGAGGCCTGGATGGCTCGCAAGACAGAGAAGATCCAAGAGTACACGCACCACAATGAATGGGAGAATTTCTCCGAGATCAAGACTGTCTACGATCCTCCAACCAAGGGCAGTGCACCTGGTCTCAGCGCCGACGGCAGTACTCTACTCACAAAAAAGACAAAAATTTTACAGCGATGAGCATGAGCACTTCAGAAGCGTCCTCAACCGTCCCTCCACCAGCTCCGACTCCGCAATCGCCCGTCTGTCTTAAGTGGAGACCAACGTCGACCTCGAACTCCCCTATTTTCTCCACAAAACCATCAGTGCCGTGCAGTAGCTCTCCAGCGGAAAAGCGCCCAGATCGGATGCGATCCTTGCCCAGATCTACAAGTTCGGTGTTCCCCAACTCATGGATCATCTGACTGCGCTCTTCCAGGAGATATGACATTAGGGAGAAGTCCGCAGGATTTCAAGGACGCCACAATTGTTCATCTCGATAAGCGGGAAGGTAATCGCCTACTCTGCAATAACCATCCCGACATTTCGCTGATTAACATCGCCGGGAAGATATTCTTTCGCATTCCCGTCAACCGCCTCAACAGCCAACTGGACCAGAGACTCTTGCCGCAAAGACTGCGCGGCTTCGGCGGTCATTGTGGACCACCGACATGATTTTCGCCGCCCGTCAACCCCAGGAGAAGTGTCAGGAGATGCGGACTCATCGGTACTCTACCTTCGTGGATCTGATGAAAGTCTTCGATACGGTGAATCGTGAAGGACTGTGGAGAACCATGCAGAAATTCGGCTGTCTCGAGCGATCCACTCAGATGGTGCGTCAGACCCACGATGGCATGACGGCGTGTCGCGGACAATGGGGTCGTCTCAGAGTCATTCGCAGAAACTAACGGAATGAAGCAGGACTGCGTCCTCGCTACGTCCATAGACCCCTGGAAGGCCATCAATACCGTGAATTGCGACGAATCCTTGGAAATCATGCTGCATTTCGGATGTCCGCATTGTTCCACACATGGTAAGCCAACTACACGACACAATAATGACACAGATGACGAACAATGGGGCAGTTTTAGAAGCATTTGCAAGGACTAATGGAGTGAAGCAGGGTTGTGTACTCTTTGCCACCCTCTTCAATCTCATGTTCTCTAGCATGCTAATGGACGCCAACCGTGACGAGCGCCCTGCAGTCTGCATCCCCCACAGGACGGGCGGTCAACCACTCAACCACCGGCGGATGCACTTCCAGTCGCGTGTATCCACAACCGCCGTCCAAGAACTTCTGTTCGCCGATGGCTTGCCCTCGACGCCATCTCGGAAGGGGACATGCAGTTTCTTTACCTCTTCGCCGCCGCCTAAGACAACTTCGCCCTGGTCAACAATACCGATAAAACGGTGGTTATACATCAAACACCACCCAACGCTGCCTACATCGTACCCCAACTAAACGTGGACGGCGCGCAAGTGCAAGTCGTGGACAACTTCACCTACCTGGGCAGCACTCTTTCTCGCAAAGGCAAAATCAACGACGGAGTGGCCCACCAGATTTCCAAGGCCAGTCAAGCCTTTGGTTGTCTTCAAAACACAGTTTGGAATCAACACGGTCTCCATTAAACTCAATGTGTACAAAGCAGTCATGCCCCAAAAGCTGTCGTATAGAGCGGGGACCTGGATGGTGTATAAGAAGCAGGCGCGATGACCCCGCCACTTGCACCACAGCTGTTTCCGACGGATATTGGAGTTGAGGCGGCAGGACCGATTCCCGGACACGGACGTACTGGAGTAGATGAGAATCCACAGCATCTACGTCATGCGGAGACAACTGCAACTACGTTGGACCGGCCATCTTGTACGGATGGACGAGGAGCGGCTACACAAACGAATCTTCTACCAAGATGTCGCCACGGGATCCCGCCGACAAGAAGGTCAAGTACGGTGCTTAAGGACACTCGGAGGGCTTCCATAAAGCGTTCGCAGATCAACCCGGCCAACTGGGAAGACCTCGCCCGGAACCGACCGACTTGGCGGAGAGTAGTGAATGCAGACTCAGCTATTAAAGAGACCAACCACATCACGACCCGAAAGCCAAACGCAAGACTCGTGAATCTCAACTGCCCTCGCTTCACAACGCCATCAGTCTATCATTTTTGCCTGTCCTGTCCCACGTGTACCACACTTAAGTCTTTGGTACCGTCCCCAAGGGCGTCCTTGCAACCACTGATTACTTGTTTTCTGGGTGAACGCGTTGTCTTAGATATCATGGAGCCGTTTCCGATATCAGTGCGGGGCCACGAATACATCATAGTAATTATTGATCATTACACAAAATGAGTCGAGTCGATTCCCCTACTGCGTCAACACGGCCAGTCCGTCGCAAACGTCGTCGCTCCTGAGCTGGTCTATCGGTTGGGCTCACCCCTGGCTTTTTATTCAGATCGCGCGTCAAACTTCGGTTCATGGCTGTTTCAAGGGGTATGTGAGCTCTTCGACGTACACAAAACCCTCAAAACTCCCTACAACCCCGAAGGGAATGGGCTCGTCGAGTGTAGTAACCGAACTCGCAAAAAATACTCCTAGCGTTCATATGGGAGAACCACGCTAACGACTGGGACATTCCCTTGCCCTTCTGTCTTCTAGCCTACCGAGAATTAATTCACCCCACCACAGGTTTTGCTCCCCACTTCCTAAGCACAGGACACAGTTTACGCCTGTCGAGCGAAGTGACCCACCCTCTGCCCACCCCAGACCGCATTTTGACCACCGACTACTAAAAAAAACTTAGCCTGATTATCCGGCTAGCACACAACTCAGCCCACCGTGAAATCAAAGCCGCTTCGAGACATCAAAAACTGAAACATAACCGTCGTCGCTCTAGGCAACCGTACTAAATCGGTGACTTAATTTTACATTTAAACGCGACTCCACCTCACATGACACCAGCGAATTTTCACCACTCGTGGCGGGTCCCTTTGTTTTCTTAGGTGTTTTCCCACCTGCAGACTACCCGAACCCCAACCCTTTGCAGTCCACTTCCCTAAACTTAAACGCTACCGCGGCCGACTATCCTACATATACTGCCCCCCGGGTCAGGTCCACCCTGTAGCCGTCGAGGTCGTTGTTCTTCCACATATAGTCAAGACAGGCACTGAGGACGGTGTTCAATCTCACAGGGGCGCGGGTGCTGAAACGGTCACGAGGAAGAAACAGAGGCGATAACTTTCATTCAATTTCACCTTCTCTTCCCTTTTCCCACTGTCTTCCATTCGCCAATGAAGGTGGAGGATAAACTAACAAATGGATACAGCTTATGCCGAATTTTCTCCCGAACACATCGTCGACCATCTCGTTAGAGAAGTGCGGTTACGCTGCTTTGAGGTCCCTGACGTCAAGTGGGAGAAGTCAGTAACCGCGACGACAGCGCACAGATCGACCTCCGCTGAACTCATTTTGCTTGGGGTAACAGCGCCTTCTGTCGACGGCTGACCAGGACTCGGTGTCATCAACAAATCGACAACTTCCTCTCCTACCATTTTGTGCATACTGACCTCTTTTTCAATAATTTTTGACAAAAATCCCCTTTGTCCGTATTCCGAGGCCAATTCGAAACGATGAGATGGACGGAGGACAACGATTTAATTTGAAATTATTAACATTTTCGGCAATGATAATTATAAATCGCGGCAATCACAACGATTTCGTAAATTGCACGGATAAAAAGAGCGGTGTGGTTGGTATGCCTGAGTCTACGTTTTGTAACATCAAGTCCTCGAATCGCGAATTCTGGCCTTGCTGTTTTGTGTAGGTGGACAAGTAAGAACACAAACTCCTCCCTTTTCCGAAACATGAACACAATTTATCAGAGGTTTAAAGTGTCCAAACTGGGGCGGAAATATATGGATCATAAAAATCAACGATAAAGATGTGAATCCGGTTTCGGCAGGGCATAGGGATACGGACACCCTATTACAGGTGGTCTTGGGATTAATTTCGGGGGGTAAAGGTTGGAGTTGTGGGGGTTAGTTTAAGGACCAGAGTTGTGAGAGTTAGAGTTAGGGCTGGAGCTAGGACAGGTGGATTTAAGGGATTACCACATGTAGGACGACGGGTCTTTATTCTTTTGTTCAACGCGGTCTCCTCCACAAAGTCTAGTTTCCGTCGACTGCGCATTCCCATCAAACCCAGTTTACGGCAAATATTCAGTCAGCATATCGACCGCTTGCCGTCAGGCCAAAAGATCTAGCTTTGAGTTCCATAGAAGGATATATGTCATCTAATTTTCAAACGTATAGATAGAATTGATGGAAGGGATACGGAAAACTAGCCGGACCTGGGTTACCTATGTGAAACAGTAAGCTAGTCGTGGTCAAATCCACTTACTGAGGCATCGTCTTCATATATTATTCAATAAACGATTTAAGCCATATGCTTAACTTGCTACATGGCCGCTACTAGAGTAAGTCTGCATCCAGAATACAGCGAACCATACTTTTCATGCACTTTTTGTCAGAAGAAGAGAGAGAGAGACCGATTTGACAAAAGTTTCATGGAAATGCCCCTCTATATGAAGCCACATCCAAAACGAAAATTGTCACCGGACTTCGGAACACGTAAAAGGGGCAAACTGGGTTCGGTACTTTATTTTGATATTCCGACTACCAACAAAACGTACCAGGCAGGGGGTTTAAAAAAGGTGGATGGATAAATCGCGTCTGGTAGGAAAAACAGACCTTATCGCCAGCAGAGCAGAATGAAGCAGGTGCGCCTAGATTGGAAGAATACAATGTGCAACTGCCCCGACTGCATGACTGTGGCAGACCAACATCAGCAGAGGGAACCATAAAGTTCACTTTATATGTACAAACCTCCTGGAACAATGAGAGGACAAGATGGACAAGAAAATCCTTGCGCCAACAAAATGCCAACATAAAGGTCTAGGAATAAAAATGAAACTGACTCTTACTGCAATGCCATATTTTCCGCAAATTTTTAAAACGAATTATTATAGCGGAATCAGGAGAAATTAGATTGCAGGAAGATACAATGATATCGGAAAGAGCACACCTTACTGGGAAGTTGTTTAGGTGAGAACGATACAGTCTTAAAGCGCTTATTTGTCGATTAGCCGTTTTTAAAAGATCATGCTGAGATATAGCCTGAGTCCTTTCTGAGGACTTGGAGGCAGATGTCAGTCTTGGCAAGATAACCAATGGTGGTTTAATCAGTGCATCTATAAATAAATCTCAATTTGCGGCCTTATATCATCAAAACAGAGCTGGGAGATAGGATGACAACCTAAGCACTTTTTCTAGCCCTGGTTGCTCCATCATCGGTGGGGTGGGAAAGACAGGGGTCGAAACTGACAATTTTCAAAGACTACCAGACGGATCGGACTTGAAGACCACGCGCTTGTCTAGACAGCGCCCTCTGGTTCGACATGCCGTCACACAAACACTCGCTAAAAGTGTACGCCACCCACTTTAGGGACCAGACCACTTCTGCCGGCGCTGCGACAGGTGGATCTGCGGAACGTGGGCGGTAATGCATCCTATTTATACACAATATATTCTGTCAGGAGTAATAACTGGTGGTCGTTTGACTGCTCCGTGGCATACACATATGCCGCCGTCGAGATCGTCACCATAGGGAGCATCGAGAAGGTTGACCAAATTATCTGTTCAGGCATCTCTTATGCTTGCCTCATGCAGACAGCGAAGACAAAAAATTTGTGAAGAGAGTCAGTAAAGGGAGATAACATAGTGCGTAAAGTGGCAATAAGCATAGGATCAGTCATTAGTGTATGCGAACGTTTGCGCTCGAAATCTGTTAAAAATGCGTGACTAGGGACAGCACAGGCACTCTTTTTTAAACGGGATTAGTGATGTCCTACCAATCTGCGGCGAACGGACCAAAAAGGAAGTGGCTTTTATCCGCCGGTCCTCTATATCGCCCCAAGCGACAAGTGCACTGTGGAGCATTATTTACAATATGGCAGTGGAAGTCACGCCCCCAGAATTATAACGCATCGACACAAGGAATCAAGTCATACTTCACGATCTTCAGGTCGTCTGCTGGGCAGTCCGGCTTTAAATGATTGTGCAAAACGTCTGAACAATTGAAAACGGAGCAGAACATTGGCAGTGATGACCACCCTGGCATGGGTGTTAGGACTGCGTAACTGTTCAAGGCAGCTTCAGCGAATTCAATTTTTAAAACAGGTAAAAACAAATCGGAGATGTGGCCTCCGAACTGCTTTAGAGAGAGCAAAGAGCAGACGGAGACGAATGGAGCGTGCGGACCGCTTCTTTATTCCTCTGGTCTTTCAGGTGCGTTGAGAAGCCAACAACCACACAAAACTAGAACGCCTGAAGTAAGTAAGCCGCCTGCGTTTTTCATCATATGCGGGGCTCTTATTAATTGGCGGTGAAATTACTATAGCGACGGTGGCTTTCTGCTGCCGCACTTTTGCGTCGTATCGGCGATTTCGTGCGATCTCACTGTAATTTGGTATGACACCACATTTCCTCACAGAAATGGGCGGTTCTCACATGGCAAGATACTGCAAACACTGTTGGCTTGCTGCTTGCCGATGACGGGCTTTCGAAATTCGTTAGCCAGTTGATCGCTCATCGTTCACCCATGGAAACTTTTCCACTAATGGAGAGGAAACTGATGCCAACCCAATCAAGGCGAAATTTCCTATTTTGTTCGTTCCTATTGACTGATGCCGCTGTCTGCTGACTGAATATGCAATTTTCCGAAAAGGCGAAGCCCTCATGATTACTGCCCAGATCAAAAATCATGACATTTGCATTTTCAGCTTGTGTTAGATCATGACTTAACAAGATTAGTTCATTCAGCTTTTCGTCTGACTCGCCTCCCCCTCACGCGTGGCAAACATTTCTCTGAATTTAAACTGTTGTTCCAACACGGTTGCTGAATTTAACGTCGGAAATCATCGCAACGGCCCACATGACGGTGCAGTCCCGACGAACTTTTGGCTTTATTTTTTTGGCAAAAGCAGACGAAAGTCGGAATCGAAGTATTCGCCAGGTGCCGACAGATGCCACCTCCCTGCGGTCAACTGAACAAAAAATCCTTACATATCCGCACGTGGGTGCCACGTTATGTCGCCATCTGCCTGGTAACCTTTCGATTAGCATTTAGGTCAACAAAAATGACGCCAAAACTCCGTGGCGCAAAATCTGCCGACAGGAGGGCGCGAATAACAACTGGGCCAATAAGACGGACTCCGCCTTGCTGAATGAGGGAGCTTTGTCGAAGGAATGTCTCATGAGCCGTAAACCCGTCCTGAGATTACCCGAGGGGAACATTATTGGTTTCATGCGTTTGCGATATTTAATAAAGAAAAACTGAATGCTGCCTTGCTTAAGCCGTTATGCATAATGACAGAAGCATAATGAGACCGTTTGGGAGGAGGGTTAAACGCCAGCTTTTTAATCTTCTAAAAAATGATCACTAACTTGGAGTAAATCAGTCCAAATCAAGGTTTATAGTCCTCATTTCGAAAGTTTACACGAGTATCTGCGCCGAAATTCCTCAGCTACAGGAGAATAGCCGCGTAATATTCCTAAACTGCCAACAGGCAGCCGGTAGTATACTCCAGGTCAGCGATAAATTGCCGAGGGAAGTAGAATGCTGAGATTTCAAAACCGGAGTATCTATCAGAAAGCACACGGGAAACGCTGGGGGCCCACTGATGAGCCGAACCCTCCGTAGCTGTGTCACTCAGTGGCAGAATATCGGCGAGTCACGTGTCTGAGCTTTTAGCTAGTACCTGGGCTGTCAGTACCGTAGATCGTACAAGATTGTTAAATTCATCTAGGCGCTACTGTTGCAAGACGAAATAGTGAGATCAGTTTGCACACAGTATAAAGTGCACACCGACTGTACTAACTTCAGACAGCAAGCATCGGCCTAAGTGATATTATTGGTTCACTGAAACAGTAACTTGTAGAAGACATATTTCCGCTCCCTTCACCCTGGAACGTGTGACCTGGGGCACACTATGCCACTCAAACGCTACTGAGCCAAAAACTCTAGCTCATCACCCTAGTGTGAGCGCTGAAAATCGTGGAACATTGATGCCAAGGCCTACAGTAATTTCGAAGGGCGGGAATTCCGTAAGTGAGATTGTAATGTTTATACAAACACGGGAATCATATCACTGCGGAGCTTCACTGAGTATCTCTCGGCCACCCCTCGCAGTTTCTACTTGTTACTCTTCTATTAATTTTCCTCCTGATTACACTATCACTTACGTTTCTTACAAAGACATCAGATGATTTTGCATCATTTGTTCCATGCAGTTGGAAATTAATTCGGTCGCTCCCGGGAATAAACACCCCTTCCATACTACAGTTAGCCTCGCGATAAATACTAGGGGGCACCTACTCCCGTGCCTAACTTTAACTTTGACCCTAACCCCGAACTTAACACTATCCCTCACAGCCCTAACCCTCCGAATCCTAACCTTGACCCTCACCCAAGCATTAACACCAACCTCCCTGGAATTAAGGGCAAGGTCGCCTGTAATGCGAGGGGTTTAAATTCCCGTGCTCAGCCATTAACCCTTCTTAATATATAACAGTGAAATAAAGGAAGTAGTTCTTTTCGGGGAGATCGCTGATTTGAGATCTTTTGAGAAATTTGTTTCTGTATACCGGATGTGGGACGACAGATCTAGGAGGCACACTGTATAGAAGTGCCAGATCGTTGCATGAGCCTGACGCACGTGGTACTTGTTCTTCACGGCCCCTTGCTGGTACCCAGCTTTTATGTGTGTCTCTCCAATGCTACACTCTGGTCAGCGGCCACACTTTGGTAATGCTTTAGAACGGCTGGCTAAGCCAGGTGAAGGTGACAGGTGCGTGTGTGTTTTTACAGCCGGTAGTCCTATTTCCCCCACCCCTCCCAGCCCTTCACCAACACAAAAATCCTGCGAAATGATTGACAGCGATCCCATAGGCGGCCCAGACTAATTCAGGTCGTCTTTCCTCTAGACAAGAGTCGCGATCTATGGTGGGGGTCGGCAGCCGTCTGAGATGAACTAGCAGCACTGTTCAGGGACGCGCTGTTTACCCCTTCTTAGAGAAGGGGGCTAGAAAAATGCTGATTCATTAAGCCGTCTGCAAGCTAGCCGAAGCAAAAAAGGCGGCCGGAACAATAAACAAAACAACAACCATCCGCGTTCCCACCCCCGCTCATTCCCACAAGGTGCCAGAGTGACACTGTTCACTCAGACAGGGTAGACATTTCTTCCGCTTTCGAGCAATTAAATGCCAAACGACCAGAAATAAGGACAGCTCTGGCCGTGCTCGCTACAAGGTGGACGTTGCGCTCTCAGTGAGACTCGATTCTCCGAACGAGGACAACCGGAGGAGGTGGGTTCTATTTTCTGGACTGGACGTCCGAAAGAAAAGCGAAAGGAGGATGGAGTCGACATTGCCACCAGCAAGGACAAGGGGAGAGGACGACTGTCCTGTCTGCCGCAGAGAATCATGCGCCTGCCTCTCTGCGTAAGCAAATTCGCCACCGTCTTCAGTGCCTACTTCCCCCAGTTACCAGCTGCCTTGACGTGAATAACATACTATGGCTACACTGGCTGGGGGAAATTACTAGGTTGCCACGGGGGCCGCAGTTGCAGCAACAATGGCCCTATTCTCTTGCGCGCCTGCACAGAACACAGTCTCCTCCTTCACGCCATTTCTTTCCGTCTCGCGATGCTGCGGCAGATGACCTGGATGTACTCTCGCTTGCGTCATTGGCATCTGCTGACTGCATTCGCATTGATAGACGTTATCAGCGCAGCGTTTAGGTGACGAAGTCCGTTTGTGGTGCGACTGCTAAACAGATTACCGCCCTATCGTCTCCAAGACAAGGTTCAAACTGCAGCATTGCAAAGGTGACCAGAAGCTATGCGGACATTAGGGCAGTTTGCATGCAGTATTATCGGATACGGTTGTCCCGCCCGTGTAGACAAGGATAAGTCCCGCAAGATCAGTCATACAAACGCAACAGAAATACAAAGATCCCCAATAGCCATCGTGAAATTTCTCATCTTAGAAGTACTGACAAGCCACTTACTCGAACCTGGAGTATAAACACCCTCCAGAAATCCAATGCGGATCCTGAGATCATAGTGGGACCACAATCATGACTTTAGCGCCCGCCAACCCTAAAAATAACACTGCGAAATGCGGTCCAGCCCTAAACAAACTCTGCTGTTCTGAAAAAGACCCTCTACACGGTAAACCTTTGTGGATTCTGAAAAATCATGTTGAATTTGAAATTTCAAGAATGACTCGTGCAATTAGTATGACAGCTTTCCAATGAGATAATGGCGCGCGTCACTGGCAAAGTATAGTCAGTGGCCTACTTCACGAAACGTTAGCCGAAATTCTGGAATGTGTTTGCGACTGGAAAGGAGCACTTGAGTGAGGTTGTACTATTGATCGTCGTGCAGCATAACCCTAAGGTGCCAGCTTTGAAAGTAATTCTTTTAGGTCGCCGGCAAAATTTATATTCGATGAAAATGAATACCTAAGTAGCACGAATCTTCAATCGGTTTCTCCATCTTCGCATGGATCTAACCATATTTTATTGAAAACACGAACGGAAATGTTCCTTCTTATATTCATTTGGTGGCTGTTTTTGTAGCATTCGCGGTCACAAATGACGTGAATTTGTGCTGTGTTCTCGTTTCCACCCTCTTCGGTCTCATGTCATCCTTCATGCTGACAGACACCTCCCGTGAGCAGTGGCTAGGAATCAAGATCGTTATCGAACCGACGAACAGCAGCCGAATATCCTAAACATGCAGGTAATGACGTGGGTCCCTACGACTAGTGATCGTGATCTCCTGTTCGCGGAAGGTTGTACGCTGAAAACCCCAATCAGCGTTGACACGCAGTGGAGCATTGGCCTCTTTTTCTTAGTCTCTCCCAAACCCGGGCCAACAGCAGCATCGAGAAGACATTGGTCTGGCGCCATACGATAACTACAATGAATCAATGATCAGAATCAAGGTGATCCGCTTCACATCAGTAAACGCATTTGCGTACCTGGGAAGTATAGTATGGTGAAACCTCAATATCATTGACGAAATTGCAAGTTGGGTCTCTGAAACCAGCCGAGTCTTCGGCGGCTAAAAGAACTTAGTTCAGACTCGTTGCGATCTTCACCTGGATAAGTAACTGAAGATTCACAAGACTTGTTCCGAAAGTGATCCTATACTGGTGGAAAAGTGGACTGTGTACGAAAGCCAGGTCTGCAAGTTAAATCCTTTTTTATCTCAGTTGCCTACTGACTGCTAAATGTGAAGTGCCAGGAAAGGAGTCCAGACACCGATATCTCGGAAATAACCGGCGTCTTCAGTGCCCATTCTATATTGCGGCGGATAGATGCGTGAGGATTGACGACGAGCTCACATCCAAGATATTATTTTACGGCGGCGTCTCTACGAGAGTTCGAAGAAAAGGGATTAACGAGTGTCACCCCAAGCGAACTTTGCAGAGCTACTCCAAACACTTACAATAAAATCGGAGACGTTGGAACGCGTCGCACGGAATCGGCGTGGGTGGCGCACTGCCGTAAAAAGTGAAATGGTCATCTTCAAAATCGTCCGAACGGCCGTTGGATAAATCAAAGGCGAGGCTTGCAAGACTCAAGTGCTAAAAACCAACAACACAAGCATTCAATCCCTACCAGTGTGCTTACGTCGTCAGTGGACATGTGGGCCACAGATTGGCCACGTTGGACATTTTGAGACTGAGTGAAACCGACCCATCTCTCATCTCTCAAATCACAGCCCTCATCAGTTCGTCCATTTTTTATCATCGGTCCTGCAGAGCAACATGGTAAAGCAACAAAACCTAAAAACAGTTGGAGAACAGTAATGGTAGACAAAATGGTCCAGGTCGTTAAGACAGGTCAGAGGCCAAAGCTAATTTCATTCTAGCCCTGTCAGAGGCATGGAAGGTGGGGAAAGGGGAAGCAATCTGTCAACAGGTGATGTTTGTGTTTCGCCTCTGTAACACGCCGTGGCAGGATGCGGGCACGAGCATGCGGGACGCAACCTGGTCCAAGGTCGGCTGAGAGCTCAAGCCAACGTGTCGTAAATGGTAATGTTCTCACGAGCCCCTAGCCCTAAACGCAGCAAGTAAGACTGAGCAGTGAATAATGTAGAGACTTTTGAACGTTAAGAAAACTTAACAATAGAACACCACAGCGGAGCACGCTAGCAAGGCGGGCTGTACAGGTGTGTCGTTTCTCGTCGCATTCAAACAAGCAATGCGGTCAAAGAAAATGGGACTAAATTGTCAAAGGTAAATTAGTCCGGTACCTCACCACAGTATCCCCCCTCCCTAATAGACCGGAGGGCGACGAGATACGGCGCCGGAGGATATGCACAAGTCTAGAAAAAATGGGTAACTAAACGATCGGGAAAATGAACGTGACGGCCACTGCGAGTTATGTATGCAGGAGGTACAGTCGAAGAGGGTTGACTGCGTGCTATTGTGAAGGATGATGTTGAATTTGGATGCTGTAGACATGTAGGGAGAGGAAGTATGCGTAGAGGCCAAGGGAGGGGAAGGGCGAGGCAGTGGGCAGGGTGAATGAGCCGGGGATAGGGAAGACGAAGGAACAGGGGTTAGAGGGTTTGCACATTCTTGTCATTGTGACAGGTCCGGCGGCTCCTCTGCAACAGCAGCCTTGACCCGATCGGCACTGACCACGTCCTCGTCACCGCAAAGAATCCGGCAGGTCTTGGCGTTGCGCGCGAGCACGCGCAAAAGTCCTTCGTATGGTGATTCCAGCGGCTGGCGCACACGGTCACACCGGACGAACCCATGAGTACACTTGTCGAAGTCTTTTTCGACATAAGACTCAGTCATTGGAGTTCG
>CACRXP010000178.1:621004-663394 GCA_902702965.1 Spirometra erinaceieuropaei | reverse complement strand
AGATCCAGATGAATGACCGACGACGGCCAATGTTCAGGGTGAGGGACAGACTGCCAAAAGTGGGAGTGGGGGAACAGTTGGCAGCTTGGAGTTGAAGACCAGGGCTAGGAAAACGACGATCAGCTGCAGCTGAGGGAAGAACACTGATTGGGGATCAAGTTTCCACCAGGAAACGTCTGCGAGTCGCGGTGTCGCAAACGCAGAAGGTGCGACAGAGCCGGAAGAGCCAGAGAAAACGGTCACATCTATGCTCTGGCTAACTGGTTTCCCTGCTTCGGCTTAAAAGAACAAGGTGAGGAACAGTGACGTCCCTTACGCCGAAATTGGTGGTATACCAGCAAGTATCAACAGTCCGAGGTCGCGAACGAGAAAGACGACGGCTGCGTGAGCGACTGGAAGTAAGGCGGACTACCTGTATTCTAAGAGAGGCCATCTCATCCGCCATGGCCGACAGCTGTTTCATCAAATTTTCATTCATTGACGGATGAAGATGAGATCTAGGCAACGGAAGGTGACTGGAACCGTTGCATCTCTATCATTCGATCCGCCATGTCAGTCAACTGCTGCATATTAATCAACCGTTTCATATGACAGAAGAACAATTAAAATGATTTTGTACGGAATCAGTTAACGCAGGGATAATGCAACAAAAGTTAATTGGTGCGGACACCATGAATTGTCTGTGCTACGCACAGTTTCAAACCGAATTATGCGCTTTTCAAGTTTCAAAATTCAAGAAGACTGGGGAACCGGATTACATGTCTGTTCTTTCTATGAGAGTTATTCCACTCCTGATATGTACATAAAAACTCTGCCAAGTTATATGCGGCCCAATCATTGAGTTTGAAATCCGCGAGGTAAGTGCGTGGAACTGAAATTGCTAACATTGAAGAGACGGCACGTTGTAGTGCACGAATTGCCTGAAGATTCTGGTTCCCGCTTATGAGTGCCAAAATGCCACTTTTCCACTTGACAGTATTCAGACAAATTTCAAGTGACTAGTTGTGCTTTCCTGAACACCACTGTTCCATTTCCTCCACTTATGGTAATTTTGGTAGGAGCGAAAATTAGACCTTACATTAGACATTACATTGGCTTGTAAACAAGTTATTGCCGTGTACGTAATATATTTTGCCTCTAACTGTACTTGCATGTTTTCTGATTAACCGGTCGCAAGAGCAATTTCCCATTTTTCCATATGCGTATGCGATGAATTTTTGGGATTCCAGTTCGCCGAAAGTTATTTCGACAATTTGTCCATTGAGGAGCTAATGGTCTACAACCCCGGTGGCTTCGAACAGGAGTAAGAATTCACCCTTTCCGATTAGTACGCATCTAAGCCCGTGTGAAAAAAATGACGCAGGCATGTACGCATGCGTTCTGGAGGAAGGAATGTCTGGCTGTCACACTATACATTTAATTTTCGATTTTAAATGCTCCGCATAATCGCTAATTTTCTAGTGATCTTAAATTTGCTATTACAACTGCGGCCGTTAAAACTGCTAATGCTGCTATTCCTGCAGCACAGTTACGATAATTAGCACACCTATTGGTGTAACTGTACTGCTATCCTAAGACAACCAGCGGCACCACGAGGAGTATTTTCAAAAAGTGCGTTTAACCGAGTACTGGCCGTAAAGTAGAAGAGAGGGGGGAATTTTTCCCGCTTTATCATCCGGGTGACCGTTCAATGCTGCATTTAGAAGTCTCAGTGGAAAGTTCACAAAATTCTGGTTAAAGATCGCTCCCAAGAAGAAACTTAGCTAGGCTATTCTAAATCATTGCAACGAAAAGACCGCACAGTCCCAAAACCAATTTATTTTGGTGGTGCTTCCGAAATTGATCTGTTTTAACTGCTTTGAGGAAGGTTATATTGAGTAGCATACACATGCTCTAGCGAAGGCTGAGAAAGAATTTTAAAAGCGGTTTTGCTGGGATTGAATAATTTTACTGTCTCTTATTCCACTAGCTAGACGAATATGTAAACTAACCGTAATATGCATACTATTGCTACTATTGTTGCCACAGTCACTAACTGCTGCCGTGATTGGCTATATCATTATCTTCAGTACTATCCTCATTTTGGCCGCAGTATAAATATTAATTTTCACTACTGTTACTCCTAATACTGTGAGTATTGTCACTTCTGCTGGTACTGTTGCTAGCTTTCCACCCCTTAGTAATGCTACACACAGTACTATTCAAACTCACATTGTTACAACGAGTAGTAAAAGCAGTTACCAAGAATAGCACGAATGAAATTAATTTTGATGGTACGACTTTCATTTTCTTCACGATTCTTAACGGTACATCAGTTTTTGCTGGCAAAAACTGTATTGCCATCATTACTCCTACTGAACGTAATGACGATATCACTCTCTGTAACACTACATCCCAAAACGTGATTATCAAACAAAACACCCTAAATCACTATTCAGGAAATCGCTTTGCTCTACCAAAGTGAACATCTTCATAAATCAGAGCTAAGGTGCTCGTTTTCCCCTCGCGACCTGTCTAAGCGCAAAAAAAGTTAAATTTATTGCTATCGTCGTTTTTAGGTTTCCGACACTAAGTGTGTGGACAAAGTAAATGCGAATGCATGCGGATTCCAGCAACCAGCATTTTCTCTGTTAAAATATATTCCGAAGAATATTTTGAAAAAATTGTTTGCCTGCAGATAGACAGATTCGGAAATAACTCCCTTCAGAACTGACAGTAGCCATTGGAGGACGAACGCCGCGCCTTCATCGATGAGGTTTGACTACATCCGGAAATTCGTTTACGCGTGGAGACGACGGTGATATTTCGTTTCACTGATAGGGCGTTTTACTCGAATTTTAGCTGCCTGTACTGTTTTCAGCAGGACCTTCTAGTCTTGGTGCGTAAAAATGCCGGCATAGTCCGCTGGAATTTCTTCGGAATTCATTCCGCATTTTCAGCCAATCAGGAGCCGCCTTCGGGGGAGAGATACCTAAACACTCACTGCGCCCTTGATTTGCCACTATTGAGTCAGAAGTTGCGTGGGTGTTGAAGGCATGACGCATCACAAAGGTGTGGCTGCATTCCTCGACGAAAGAGAGAGATAAGAAATATGTAGTATGTTGTGCTATTTCTCCGAAAGATTAAGACATATAGTTCACCTAGTTGCGTAACAGCACTTCCGGGCGCGAGTCATGCACAGAGCAATAAACCTACCAGAACTAATTGATAGACTTCCTCCTATGGAAAATGTAAAGGTTTTTCTGAAGCATTTTTTCAGCATAACACATTAACATGTGTACTGCACGGTAACATTATAAATATTCATATCCTAGTTCATTATGCTATATTTATCCACACAGCATGAAGCGACGTGTTGTGAAATAAATATAAGACGGAGGAGTTTACTTTCTTCTACGGATATAAATATTCAGAGTGGTTCATGTTTGTTATATGCGTATAAACATGATCGAATAATAATTTTATCGAAACTTGTCGAAATAACTTGAGACAGACGATTCAAGAATAGATATTTAGGGTCGATATAAATATATGTGTGAACGGCAAAATCTAGTATAAATAGGTTCTGCGGAATGCCCATTTCTATGAATTAAAAATGGCAAAACATTATTTTTTTATTCAGAAAGGTTTTAAAAATCCTCATTCATTTACTTATTGGTTAGCCTATTCGTGAATAATATTAATGTCCCTATTATATGCACATTTGTTATTTTATGTAATACTGCACCAGTTTTATACGTTAATATTAATACTGAAAATAAACATTGACTGCAGGGCGATTAATATTGGTAAGACTGACACATGTGGTCAAAAAAACAGGGTATGAGAACAAGAACGAGTGGTTTTAAGTCAACGTCCAGTAAAATTAGGATAAGGCTTAAGGTTAGAGTTAGGTTTAGATTAATGGTTAGACTTAAGGTTAGGTCTGAAGTTAACGGAAATATAAGTCAGCACTGAGTCAAGGGTTAGGGTAGGTGATAGTGTTAGCCGCAGAATTAAAGTTTAGGGTAGAGTTAGAGTTAAGATTAGGGCAACGATTTAGCTTTAATGTAAGACGATTGTTGAGGTTAGGGCACGGGAATGTTTTGCCCGGAATTATGCACAGGTTCACCTTTATTACCTAGCGGGGCGTTTCTTTTCTCATTCCGTGTTTAGTGGCCAACATAAGACAGTACCGCAACTAAATTTACCGTTCGACCATTAGTGAGGCTTTCAGTGTTTTGCCTGACTCTTCGCTTTAATTTTAAATCCGGGGCTCAAAAGCAGGAAGGAATTTGGGGAGTGCATTCTTCAGTCAGGATTGGTCGCGAATAATAGCTCCACATGAGCGACCTAACTAGAAGGGCGTTCGTAAAACTTAATGTTTAAAAGGATGGAACATGTTGGTTTGAAGAATACAATTCAAAGATTCGTTGAGACATTTCGCACTGGTGTCTATTTTAAAATTCATGGGTTTATCTTCTTTGCTATAAGGCCTTGTCACCCTCCTCAGCTATATCTTATTACTTCGTTGGAGTTTACGACTTTCCTCGATGGGGAAGTATAAAAAGGTGATACGGAGGTTTCATTACAAGTGCAGAAAAAGTAAATTTCAATTCACAAGAACAACTGTAAACCAGAACGGAAGAGCCAATTTCCTGCTAAAGAATTGGTAAAAACATATTTCTTCACGCTCTGCATGAAAATTTAAGGGGTCTTCTACAATTATCATGAAGCAGTGCAAAACGGACATTCTGAAGGTGGTGCAATTTTCAGAATGTAATCATAATTTGAGACGGAAAGTTTTCTCAGCAGGAGCACAGCATCTTAAAAGGTATTTACTAGAACTCATTCTCCCTGCTGAGGCGATAGGCAGTTTAACCGAATATGGAAAAAGTTGGTGTTATTAGTTTAGCGCGGCAGAGCTTGTAGAAAATGATGGTCATCTACTTTGAGAACAGATTGTGAATCGCATTGAAACATCGAGTCCTAATGAAGGTCGGATACATTTTGCGCAATACCGCGAGTAAGAACGGATGCAAAAGTTGCTTTTAAAATTGCAGCTGTGTCAAAACAACGCAGGAAAGTTTTTTTGAGGATGAAGGCCAACAAATCCCGGAGTTCGCACGCAACAACTGAAACAACTACCTGAGAAGAATACATCACGATTGGCACAAGGGACATCAGATCTAACTCCAATACACAGTCACTTTTTATCCAGGGCAGCAACTTCCTGCACACTTTGCTGTCGATGTTCCTGACCCTGCGTGGACTGAGAATCTTGTTTTTTTGCAATCCTTCTACTCGAATGGTAAGGACTGTTATTAAAGGAGTTTTTTATATCTTAAGTATGCCGTGTTAGATTTGGTCTTTAAGAAAAGATGCGTTTAAACTAGACGTCCTACAGTCGATTAATAGAACAACCGGTACTAACCATGGCAAATCTCATTAAAATAACCGCCGTAAATTTTCGCGCATATGGGAAAAGTCGCATAACATTTGCGGACTACAGACAAGTGCTGAATGGCTTTCTACTGAGAATAATCCCAGCCACCTAAGACAATCACACATCAAAATACTAGGCCTAATTAGACTATCATTTTTAAAAAAGTTTAAGCTTTTATACATAACACAATTTTTAGAAAGATGTCATGGTTTACGTATTTCGAAAGTTTTCCTCCTCATCGAATCTAACATTTCTTAAAATAGGATAAGGGGACCCACAAGAATTACGCATCAGTGAAACCGTTGGCGTAGGGGCCTCAGCCTAGTATACCTAAGTCACACGCATGAGACTGTTGTGCACCGATCCGTCCTACTTCCTGGACAGACTAAGGGATTTTCTGTTTTGCATTCAAGCGGAGGGTCCACAGCTTACAGAGACAGTTGAACAACACCCATCAGTCCTGGCGTGACTGTGTGATGTTCAGTTACCTTTGTTCTACGTCGGGGACTTGCAGTCCAGCAGTGAGGCATCACCGGCTAATGACGGTAAATAAGTCAGAAATAGCCATTATAGTGTCCCTTGTTTAGTTGGTAAGATAAGTCGGTGTTTAGTTTTAAGTTGTTTTCTGTCTCGATGTCTAATCAACTCACTATCTTGGATGATTCGGTGAGTGACTTCATAAAGACCAAATAAACGTTATTTTAGAAAACACTGAACCATTTGAAACTTCTTGTAGTGATTCAGAAGATAGATGAGTAGTGAGCAATTCATAATGTTCTATAAAATGCCTAAGTTAGAGCCCTCCTTTCTTATTTGCTAAAGTGCGAAAATGGACACTTTGTTGATTTCTTTTATAACAACTGCATAGCTGTATATAGAACAAAGGAAGAGCAGAAATACATATCCTTATTTTAGTAATATTTTATACAAAATAACTCTAGATGGCTTAATGATTATCCGCATTCATGATTAAGCTTCCGACTCGTTGGATCTCTAATAAAGTTTTTGCTACTTTGCAAGCCTATATGTGTTATTCAATCACTCTTTTCATAAGTTGCAAAACGTGCGATGCAGTGAAGCAAATGGCAGGGGTTTAATAGGATAAATCGGTGAAAACTCGAACCGGATACCCAAAATTAACTGAAATGGAAATTTTGTGCTTTTATTTGCGCATTATCCCCGTATAAGGGAAAGACGAGTAATTTGGTGCCAGTGCCTATTTTATAGGGTCACATTTACGTCCACTTAATTCCTTTACGCTGTATGCAATATCTCCAGAATCCAATTTCACATTATTGTCCTAAGCTAAAATGTCAAATTTGTCGGGCAGATAGGAAACATTTTTTGAGTTCTGTGACAATACTAATTAGGATTAAACATGAACCCGAGTTACGCTGTGCACAGAAAATATCAACTTCTGCTGGAAGTATTTTTGCACTAACTATTGGAGTCACACACCGTAAAAAATCAACTTTCAGTTCTTATATATTCTTTCAATTAATGCTCAGGTTTGGATGCATTTGGCCAAATTGTCGCAAATAAATAAAATGACTCATTTGACATGTATCTTCGTAGGAAACAGCGCATTTTTAAACTTTTTGTTTGGAGAAATGGAACATTTTGGTTTTGGGAATCTTACAGCCTTGATGACGCTTGAGAATCATGCATGATTATTCATGATGTCTAGTTTCGAAGAGTATATAACTGCTTTTTATAAGATCGACAATTTCAGCCTTTTACAGTGCGACTGTTTGCGCATCACAGTCCCTTGTTGTGGGAATGAAGATGAGGCGTACAGCATTTGATTCGGAAATCTTAATGATGAACAAACCTGCAGTTTGTAGTTCAGAAATGCCTTGCTTGGTATATCACCTCAGTAAATTGGCTGCCTTCCTTAACTTAGACCACTGTTTCATCAGAAAACTGCATAGATGAATGAAACGTTTGTGGACCCCCGTAGGAAATTAGAAGGAATGCACACAAACATGGGGAATCAATGGAAAACAGGCCCTTTTCATAATTATGTGGACAAGTAGAAATTTTCTGCGGTTTCCGTGGCGATAATTAAGTCAATGTATGAAGAGTAAGAAATGTTTTTAAACTATTCAGTTCCTGTGACAAAATTGCGAATTGCGCTGCTAATAATATATTTTCGCTTGTGTACCAACCAGCTTACTGTGCGTAGTTCGGTTAATAAAAAAAGAGTTCCGATC
Source organism: Spirometra erinaceieuropaei (assembly GCA_902702965.1). NCBI lineage: Eukaryota > Metazoa > Platyhelminthes > Cestoda > Diphyllobothriidea > Diphyllobothriidae > Spirometra > Spirometra erinaceieuropaei. The sequence goes on along the minus strand of CACRXP010000178.1, from coordinate 655,756 downwards.
CATACTGATAAGACCATTGCTGATCATCCGTACGATATGGGCTCATAGGGGTGTTCTTGTTCTCATAGAATAGTCAGGTGTCTGATGGACGCGCCAATAAGCTCGCCGCATCTACCGTCTTATTAGCAGTGTTTATATATTTCTATCTTTGTCGAAGAAAAACGGTTCCTGAAAAGGCGGTCTGGTAATTTTCGAGCCGTTGAAGTTCAAATTTACAGATTCTATAGCATAATCTGCAACTTTCTTGAAGCCTGCATGATAGCCCGATTTGTTTCCTGAAGATTTCACAAAGTTCTCTATTTGTGCCAGTGGTGTTGCAAATCGCCGAATGTTGCTGAAGTTGTGGTACAAATCCTAAGGTAGTTCGAAGAATTTGAATTGCATGAATGCACAGTAATTTAAACTTAACCCTGGTAAATTGGCCTGAGAGGTAAACTATGGTGAGCAAATTAGTCAAACAATTTTTCCTGTAAAGGTTCATCCCAATCCTGCAGCGCATGCGAAATATCGTGGTAGGAGACATCACATTGTTTGGAGGTTTCGCTCATAATTCAGGAACAAAGAAAATCTGTATTTGTTGTGCGATGTTACTATACTGTCATCACAGGTGTTAGCTAGAAGCCCAGACACGTGCATGACCCAGCTGCGAGGGGTTTGGCTCGTCAGTGGACCACCCCTCAGTGTTCCCTTTGTGTTTCCTCTTAGATACGTCAGCTTGTAAACTACAGATTTTACAATTTCCTTAAAAATACCGCGTTGCCTAGGAGAAACCAGTTGAAATGACGTTTTCTATGCTCACTCGAAAGTTCTTGTGAGTATATGAGCTGAAATTCATTAGTTTCAGTTGGATGACCACTTTATATTCATAAACTGCCAGCAGGCAGTCAGGAATATATAAATGTTGTTTAGTACTGTTAGTATGGTCACATCAGACTTCATACGTATACTACCGTCCGCCTGTGGACAGTTTATATTAGGCGGTTATCCCAGCAAAGTTAATGGATTCCGGCACCAATATCCATATCAGTTCTCATACTGGATCCATAAAGCTTAATCCTAACTGGTGAACTCAGAGTTAGCGCGTTAACTTGTTAGGAGACTAAAAATCTGGAAAAATCTGTGTCGCTTAAGTGCAATTTTCATTTCTGTTCTGTCGGTAAATTTCATTGCCGACAGCACGACTTTCTGAAAGTGCAGCAGATATCCGTGTAAGGCATTTACTTCCGTGTGGCTGGCCCCTTTATGTTTTACTTTTACTTTGATTCCAGTAATCATGGCGCTCGACATTATTAACGGCAGGAAAATTTGAGGTGTTTTCTAATGATAATTTGCCTAGAAAGGCAGAAAATTATAATCACAGTGTCACCTGTTTGATGCGTTGCAGTCGGCCGCGCTATTTCTATCCATGTCGTTTTTCGGCTTCGTTACACTTTTATGAGCGTTCAGACAAGTGTCCGAATTTCGGTAGACCGTGAGAGTTCAACCGTTGGAAGCAACAACATCCACCGTGTGCCCCACGGAGTGGACGAGGCACCAGTTCAGCGCGCGTGAATCAATAAATTGTGAGGCAGACTTGTGCTGCAACTGCCACACTCTCTACCCCTTCATCCCCCAGACTCCGATGCCAGATAGTGTCAAGATGATCGGAGGCGGAATCAGATGCAGTAACTGACAAAACTTGTAACCCCTCCAAGCATGTCACACATTACCTAGTCCCTGAGCAATACACCAGGTTTTCATAAGATAGGGGACTGGTATCTCACGTTTGTGGGTGTGCCATAGAGGCCATACTAAGAATCTCGACAGACTACGGACCATCAAACACAAATTTATTAGTCTAACTTCGGCAGACAGACGCATGGCCAACAGGCATCTGAGACAGTTATTTGTGACCCTCCTAGGTTTTTTGCGTCCATTTAAATGTTTAGAAGCGTAATTATACACCATTGGTTGCAATTTTTACTATTAAAGTTTCACTCTAATTCCTTTTACTGAGCTATGAAAAAATCCTCGGTCTCGATGGGGTTCGAATCCGTGAAAGCCAGTACAATATTTGAGCACAGCCAACGTCCTCACCACCTGTGCTATGAGACATCGACAGTAGCTCAGATGCCGATCTGCCAAAAATCCCCTATTGATTAAGTGGGCCTGACTGTCATCCGGTGGATTGCAGATTAATTGCTTGGAAAAACCCGGCTTGGGCAGTCGGGTAACCTGACCCAAATGAGATTAAACTCGCGACTCCGGGTCCAGACCTCGTAGAGAAGGTGGTTAGAGCGTTGACTGTACTAAAGTCCTACAGTGACTGTCGGGAGTTCAGTTCCGAGTTTTTTTCATAATTGGAACAGAGGAATTATGCAAGTCTGGTAAAAACCCCTTTAATTGCCTCTTAGTCAATATTCCATTTGAAAAGGGATTATTTGACATAATTGTCAGTCATCAAACCACATGTATGGAGGTCTTATGAAATGATAACCTTGCATGTGAGATTGATACAGATAGTCGGAAGGATCACCATTGGAGATTGAGCGTGGCAATGTATATAGATTTGCCTAAAAGTGTTTTCCCACCCGGTCATTTTTGCAACGTCAAGTAAGTTGTTGCTGAGATTTTTTGGTGCATTTGTGAACTTTTCTTAATGTTTCGTAATCTTCAATGTTTGCTGTAATTCCGCGTTATATGGTGAGCCACAGCGTATTTTCCATATTTCTTGTCAATTACTGTTTGAAGAGAACTGCAATCAGCACTTTGCAGGCGAAAGGGCCCACTGGAGCTCCAACATTATGCGTCCTTTCGAAGCCAAAATCAGGTACTTGTGGTTAAATTCCGAATAAAAAGTAATTTTAACGTTTTATTCTAAGGAGATGCATGCGCCGGAGTAGAAGTTAGTTTGCAAACGGCAATAAAGATCCTCAATTAATCGTGCCCACCCCAACTCTGGAATTAGATATTGAGTAGGAGTTAGATTGAGAAACTTCCTAAAACAGTCTCAAAAATGCACTTTTCGGGGGACAGGGAGTGGTCTGCATGTGAAGAAGGACTATTTCCCACTTCCCGCTGGGGTGGGCGACATGGGGATCTGCAGATCCTGTTCCTTGTTTTGTACCAACACACGTATTTAAGTCAGTAAGACAGAGAGGAACGTAGAGAAGCAATGCCCTTGCAACCGGTTTTTATAAGTCAACTGGGCAGGCCCTGGGAGTTTGAGCTCATTGTTTTTGTGCGATCACCATCAAGTAAGTTCAGTGTAAAAAAGCGATTATAGGCGAACACTGTTTTCGAAAACAGCTCGATGTCTTGTGGAATTTAGAACAGGTAACAATCAAGGGAAAGGTGATGAAATGTGCGTGTTTACTTCAAGGATTGTGGGGCTAGGGAAGTTATCGTTAGATATACTTGCTTACGAAAACGGCTTGATATTGCCCAGCCAACTTGGCAGAGATAGATTTGATCACGGGATTCGCGCACTGGCTGTACATCGAAGGATGTGTAAGAATAATGGCTGCATCCGAAAGGTTTACCGTTCTGCGCAATGGACGTAGAATTTCAAGGTAGCATCTGCAGGAAGTAGAAAGTCTAAGGGCTTAAGTAAAGCATTAAAGGGTCTGGCCTCTAGAATCATAGTAAAAAGTCGCCGCTAATCGCTTACATCTGTACAAGAATAACTCGGGCACGGTTATACTAACGATTTCACCGTAGTCATTCAATATCTAGGGCGTTCAACCATTTGGAAATTAACACCTGCTTGAAACGCGTCAGCAGCTTTTCTGAAGAGAATTGTCTTCCCTTTGTCATAAATATGTCGAAAGATGAATCAGATATATAAGTGGGAAACGTGACACCCTTAGTGGAGATTACCAACTGAACACTGTCAGGTCTGCGTATTGAGATGATGAGCAGGCCGTGAATACACCATATTCTGCTGGCTCGAGGGATGCCAATATATAATATATATTCAATCAGTCCATGGACGCCAGCGTTTGCGCTGGGGCACCCATTAACGTTTTTGGCCTCTCAGATGAACTTGAACTAGATTCCAGGGGAATTATGCCCCAAAGAGCGACGCTGCCCAGCAGTAAAGGATTTGGCTCCTATCAACCTCACATAATTAAATTGGACCCTTGATGCGTAACAAGGCACGCACCTGACCCTGAAGCCGTTGCCAGGCAGAACTGCAGCCTTGTTGCCAAAATTTTCTCCGCCAGCGTGGTCGTTGATGAACTGAATTCCATGTACCGTCTTTTTTGTGAAGCAGTGGAGTAGTTTAAGTGTTTGAAGGGGTCGTCTCGTGACTTACCACTTTAGAAATTCTGCCGACGTATACTGCTGATGACTTAACGTACACCAACTTCCTATATAAGCAAGAGACAGGGTAGCATCACTACATAGAAAACTATCAGTCATAGGTTAATGCACATAGAAATTCAAATTAAACAAAAGTTTTATTTAATCAGCCAAGTCTGTGAAGCATATTTTGCAGGGATAAACATACGCAGGCAACCCATCTCATGAAATATGTCAAAATTAAAGAAAAATCCAATCAACCAGAATCCAGTTTATTTGCATCCATCAAAACACTAAACTAAAATGAACGACTCTTTGTTAATGGAAAACTCAAAATAAATATCTAAAATAGTATTTCCTTGGTCAGAAATTGCCGTTTTTTTAAAAAAATCGAAAACGCCGAAATTCCATACATTCCTGTTAAGACAGTGAACTCAGTTTTGAGGTGTGCACAAAGCCTGTTCAAGCAGACAACTGAGTAAGTAAAACATACAAGCATAGAACCGTTTATAAATATTCTTTGCACACATTCACAAATTTTTCTCAAAAATTACTGTTACGTGAAACATGGCACATAATTAGGCGCGTTATGTTTGATCATGTGTTTCAAAAGCTTATTGCCAGAAGTATGTGTCATTTTTTCATGTTTATATTGTTCGAGATCCTGTTGATGAAGGCGAGAGGACTTTGCCTGATTTAAATGATAGAGACACTATAGGAATATAGGTTCTCATATCTTGAGAGGCTGACCGGTGACTGATAAATTGGAATAGAACTGGCAGCACACCACTGTTTTGTATTAGGAGGACTGGGTAGTTTTTACTGACAGTGGAATCTTCTGGGTTACGGGGTATCCTTAAAATATCGGCGAATGTTTTGCACTCTTCGTTGTTCATGAATAACTGCCCGAAAAGACAGTTTTGTGGTTTGATTTTATCGAAACCCTCAAGATAAGTTATTCCTTAGAAGCATTTATGGAAGTAGTGAGTCATCTAGCATCTTGTTTCATACAGATGACAGTTTGGAAAATAGTTCCAAACTCATCAAAAATGAAATTTCATGACTGGCATCAAAGGAACGTCCACAATGAAGGTCCTAAATGAATGTGTTCCTGGGCAATTTGTTTTGCCGCAGACGAGAGTAACCCCATGTTGCTTTTAATTGGAGCCATTTCTGTTAGCTCTACTTTTAAAATTCGTCTTAGGGCTGTAAATGCTTCACTATTTGGCCGTATAAATAATAAATGGTCCCAAAAACTGCTCATGATGTCTTAGTTCAGTTTCTTAATTGCGCACCATTATAAAATGGACTTATAAGAAGCATATTTCCATATGCTTTAAAGTTAAAATGACCGTTTGGCGGAGAGTTTGTTGACGGTTTCACATGGAATATTCACAAACGCCAAAGAATTTTGTGTATACTGAAAGTGATAATTGCTTGTAAGGTAATTGATTAGCTAAGTTAAGTCCGGTCGAAACTGTTTGCACTAAACTAGGTGCTTTTCAAAAAAAATGTTTAAACCAAAAATACACACCGAAACTGGGTGGCCATTGCTCAATAATCGGAACGTTGTGAGGTTGACGAACTGCTAACCCAAACTCTTTTTGTATGCTTTCAATTATAAAATAGTGCTTAGACGTTTTCGGAATATTTTCAAACGTGAAACACTATCTCTTGCCAATCTACCCATAAGGGTGCGCTAAAATTCGCCTAATTTCTAGTGCAGTTCGTTTGCACTCTTTGGCCGATTCGTATACCATAATATGCTGAAGTTCGAATGAGAACCTTCTGGAACACCTATGTAAATATTCTTAGCAGAGAAAAGTACAAATACAAAACAATGTACAATACGCGATCTAACTTGATGCTCAGTTTTTTGCATGGATAGGCTTCCTCTCCAATTAAAATTGAAATTTACTTGGTTAGTCGTAAGGATTTTTGGCTTTCTCTGAAGTTTGGTACCTTCAAATAATGTAATATTAGTTGTGATACTTCTCTTATGTCTTTAATTTTTTTAGATCCGCTCATTATTATTTCAAGGCTTTGACCCGCTCTTTTATGCCGGTTTGCAAGCGATCAACTGTCTTTCATAGATGCCAGCATCTTTCTTGAGATAGGCCACTCGCTGTACGTTCGAATTAATCATGTTGTTTGGCCAAAGATTATCATGCAGTGCCAGTCTAGTATGTATCATAACAATCAAGCGTTAAGTGTTTCGAATATGATTTTTATTAACAGAGCTCCTCGTTCCGTATACGCTTAATATCTTTTTGCCCGTTTTAAGATTTAGAAAATGCCTCATTTGTATAGAAAGAAAAATAATTTTTTTTATTTCTATGTGTATTTTAGAGGGAGAGGGTCCGACACCTCTAAGAAAAACATAGCGAAATTCTTTCCGAACAGGCAGGTGCTAATAAGAGTGTGAGCACATGTCGGGGAATGCTTCAACGATCTTCAGATAACTGAGTGATATAATCCAAAACATTGTCTTCTCTTAAGCGCTCACTTATAGAAATATTCAGCTTCACATAATCGGACTATATGGAGGGAAAGTTTTAGATAAATTCTAATAAGCTATTAGATTATTACTAAAACTGGGAATCCGTCAAAATGCAAACCACTTTTGCAGCTTAATTGCGAATGAAGACTAATCAGGCGTCAAGTTAGATACTTAGGTCTAAGGCGTTATGTTACTTAGTATGACGCCACATGGCATAGTCTCCCGTAAAAAAAAACTTGCTGCGAAGGATATACTCCACTCTCGTGGACTCTTTTTCTCGGGAAATTAGGCCAGGCAGCATAAATACTGGTGTTTTTATACCAAAAAAGCATATGAGGAACGCTGGGAATTGTACTGACTAGCCGAACCCCTCTCAGCTGCGTCATGCGGTGAACCAAGATTGGCGATACACGCGTGTGTGGACCTTTAGTTAGTACCTGTTCTACCGGTATGTTAAACCACCAAGTATGTGATCAATGTTTAAGTTATCCCAATAACTTTGAACTAGCACATGTTTTGGATGGGATGCAAAGATTTGAATGTGAAGTCAGTTTCTTGACCAACATATTACACGATTCCGGCTTTCACGTCCTGATAAGACAAAAAACACCCCGGACAGACTGAAAGAGATGAACCGGACGTAAGCATCTTCAATGCAAAACGAATAGAAACCAGATGTCCGAAGAGGTGCAATAAGAGTATATGGAAAAGGTCTTTTTTATTTAAAATAAAGTCACCTGAAGTTACAGAGTGTGAACATACGTCCCGATAGTTGGATTTGGCTTCTGATCTGTTCCATGTACAGTAGAATTGCAACTATACGAGGGGGCTTCCTTTAAAATATTAAATTGGGTTTGAATATCTCGGCGAATGTCTGTTGATGCCCTGCTTTCTGTGACGGGAAATCCTAATGATGCAGTCTAGACAATTTGATCCGAAGGCGTTAAAGCAGAGTCAAAGGTCCCTGCTAGGTCACAGTTTCGTGCGCCACGCTTTTTGGAAATCTCGGCACCTTGAAAGGAGTGACGCGTCACTCGACTGCGTGCGTGTGAGCGGTGACGCGGGGCGACCTTCAATAACTCAAGGCCATGCGAACAATCACATGGAACCCGGAAAGAAATTGCGACAAAATTATAGTCTATCGAGTTTATTTTAGCGCAAAAAATAAAATACACCTTCTGTCACCCAAATGTTTGGGGTTGCCCAAATGGGTCTATAGCTGTGAAACACGCATGGCCAGATTACAACTGCTTTTTTGCTTAAGGGCCCATCGCGCGAAGTCCTGTTACATAAGAGAACAAGATGCGTATCCTGTTTAGCGAAAACTTCAAAGGATACACGATTGGCGCTAAAGGCATATTGGACCAATGTGAAGGAAGGATGTTCAGATATCGAGATAGGCAATCTCATTAAACATAGTTCTCAGTTTATTCGTAGGGGAAGAACCGAATTGAAGTGTTCAACCACCTTTCGAAGGAGGTACTTGGATGCGAATGGAGTTGATGTGAGCCTGACTGAACAGAACTAGAAGTTAGTACCGAACACGCCTCTCATGTAGCTTTATACAGCCAAAGAGAATTCTACTTGGAATTACTGAAAGACAGCAATTTGAAAAGTTTCGACCGATTCTCATTTGATATCTGCCCAGTTACAAAAAGGGTGCAGTACATCAAAGATGAAAAATTACTGTGTTGCATCGGTTCCTTTTGACTGGATCATCAGTCGCAGGGTTTGTGCACCTGCAAGTTTACAGGGCCTGCGTCAGAAGGGAAAATTGGACACAATTGCACGGCCTCAGTTGTTTGCTCGAAGTAATTCCTACCAGTGGTCAAAACACAAGTTCACGTGCATTCGGAGAGGTGGAGTGATATGATGCTAAAATGTCCGATGAAATTAGAGCAGCTAACCTCTGGTTAGTTTGCAATGGGAATGGAACTGAGAAGTTAAATTCCGACAACCAAGTACTACTTTCTATAACTTACTTTCGGTATGCATCAGCAATCTCAAGTGATTTCAAACGAGAATGCCTGTTAGACCAGTACCCTCCTTTTTTCGTCTATTAGCCTTCAGCAGGCCGTAAGTTGGTGCCTTGTTTTCGGTTTACCAAGAAGTATATCTTCTGTTGAGTGCACATCATGTGATCTCGCTAGCGATCGTCTGTCTTGCGACGATATTGCCGATCTACACCATAACAGGCACTTTGCCGGTAGGAGTCTTCGGACAAAGCTAGGCCGCTCTCAAGGGACTTCATTGCAGCAAAGTGCCCTTGTTTAAATGGAAACGACATTCTTTGAGCTCCCCGCTAGATTTATGCGCATCGAAATTCTCCTTTTTCTTCTGAAGTAGTCAAAATAAAAACTTGAGAGACAGGAATGCTGATTGGGGACCCTCTTGAAGTCGCCAGTCAGTCGTCTTAGACCAACAAGTCCCTTACCTAGGCCGAAAATACCCTATACTCCGACCCCGTTCCGTTTGAAAATTGGGATAGTTTTTCTGCGAGGTAAGCGTTCCGACAGTTTGACTACTACAGACGATAGTGTCCACGAAGTGCCACGCTGCATGGTTGACACAGAATGGTGACTGCGCCTGAATTGGTTTATAGTGATGGCATGCTCGCGCAGCATTTGCCGCACTCTTTCATACCCTGCGAAGTTAAGTTCTGTGTCATGACATAGTCAGGAAGTTTGAAGCAATATTTCCCCGGAATGAATTTAAAGCAGGTACGGGCAGCAGAATTTATTGGAACCAGTCAATTTCGCGGCGGCTTATAAATTGCAGCCTGTCGTTGCATATCACAGATAACAAGTGTTACCAGGATACATGGAAAGACCAATACCTGCTTTTCTTGAGCTTTGTGCCGATACAACAAAAGCGAAATTTGGTTTACCCTCTATTCCAAAGAGCATGAATCGTTTGTTCGATTGAAACGCGGGACGATGAAATTCCTTGCCTCAAAACAGCCCTGCTAAAACGGGGATAGACAACACGATTCATCGAGAAGTATAGCAACAGTTTACGGCCAAAATTGACGGAACAATCAGTTCCGAAAAAGCCCGTTGTAATATCCTTACCCTTTAAGGGCGACAACATCTCAAATACCATCAAGCGGCGACTGAGTTGCGCCACTGAAAGAACTTACAACTCAGCTGAACTCATATTCTGCAGCCCCACTAAGACTATCCCAGTTCCAGGGGCGAAGGATGTCTTGCCATTGCACGCCACGTCAAATCGTGCTTACGAATTCACAGGCACTTGTGGATGGAAGTACATTGGGCGAACGCAAAGGCAACTGGCAGGCAGGTCAGTTGAGCACCTGCCTAAATGGCTTCTAAAGTAGGCGAATAAGATTTCACAGCCTTCTATCACAAAACACCTCCTTGATAGTGGTCATTCGGTTGACCTCAAAACATCTTTTCGAGTATTAGTTCGAGCACTAAAGACTCGGTTACTGCTCTAGCTGGAGGCAGCCTAAATACGGCGGGAGAAACCCCACCTAGGTAAACAGTAAGACCACGTTGTCAACCTCAGCTTGCCCTGGTTAACCTGAGCCCTTTTGATTTACGAAATCCGTCCGCGTGTTTTTGTCCCCATTTTCTTTCCTATATTGCGTTTTGAAACAACCACTTTATTGATTAATCTACGTGCAGTGTACGATGACCTTGCTGTTTTACATTGATTTTCTCTGTGGAAGTTCAAACCTCTGTATATTTCTCCCTTGTTATCTGTGTTATGCAACGACAGGCCGCAGATGATAAGTCGTCGATAAATTTAATGGTTCCAATAAAAGCTGCTGTATATGTCTGCATTAAATAGTCAGGAAGGTCGGAGGCGGGATCGGACACAGGAGTTAGCAAGGCTAAGCGGATCGTTTGAGCGTGCCACCCACGCCTGGTTCGCGCACAACTGGATGGGGAGCGACTCGGATCCCAACTGGGCGGTAGTGCCATTGAAGCCACATTTAGATGGGGCCATTGCGGCCTGACTCCGCATCCAGAGAGAATGATCGAGTTATTCCATCGGTTAGTAGCCTTCTATGTCACAGCGTGATAGATTCAAGCGCGTGAGATTGCTTGACACGAAGAATCTGCACTGAGAATCGACCGCACTTCCTCTTTTCTCTTCCAGGCACCAGTTCACTGTCCGAGCCGGTCAATCATCTGATGCGAGGATCGGACGTAAGTGGCTGATAGAGCTAAACGGCCCGTCTGCACGTGTACCGCAGTCTGAAATCCCTTACTTTGAATGTTCTACCAGTAATCAATTCAGTGGCATGGAGGGAGATGGTAGATGGCAAACGACCCGAAGGATGCCGTCTAGACAAACAACCAACATTTGGTATTAACCAAGAGCTACAAAAATGGAGCAGGTACTGAACCAAGGACAAGCAATGACAACTTTGGGTCCTGAATGAGTTCAGTTGATCGAACAAGTTCATTTAGCACAACACCAACTTCAGTTTGCCTAAAGAGGGGCGTCATAAGTTTAAAATAGGTTCAACAGTTGGAGGCACGTTCTATCATCTGCGCTCTGAGAAGCCAAACCGAAATGAGATTAAGATAGGCGCAGTAGCTTCCACGCAAACGTAAAGGAAGCAAAACATGTGTGAACCAAAAGAAGGAGAGGGAGAGAGTGAGAGGGAAAGGAGGGCGAAACCTTCTTCCGGCTCAAAATTGCCCCATAACACTGTCTCGAGAGGTCTGATCCATCTCGCAATGCGCAGCACCTACTACGAAGCCTTCGTCCGTCAGGCGTTCGGCTAGCCACTCCACCTTTCGACGCGTGTTTACAAAAACAACGGTCTATGGCACGCAGATGCTGGCTAAGATGTCCGCCAGGGTCTTCAATTTCCACTCCTCTCCACCCACGTCAATATAAGATTGAGTAATGGAGGGGAGAGTCAGTTCGTCTCTACACAAGTCAGAAAGGCCGGAGGCGGGATAGGACACCGTGACTGACAAGGCTAAGCGGCCCATTTGCACGTGCCACCCACGCCTGGTCCGCGCACGATGCGGACTTGAGCAGCAGGCAGGCCCTCTGCTACTTACGCGCCAGATTCGTCCACTGCCGCTGGTACACATAACAGGCCCAGTTCAAATCGACGGTTGTAGGGCGACCGTTGGCTGCAGCGAGACGCGTTTACTTCCACATGGCTCTCAACAGTGTACTGAGGCATACGCGATGACATATCACACCTGCGTTAAAACTAACATTCCCACCCTTTGTTGATTAATTCTAGAGGTCTTCCTGCAGCAGATTGATATTACCAAAATTGCTCCACTTTGTCAATTCGAGATTCCCTTTGGAAAGCTGTTGTGAAGCATACAAGTCCGCCTTCACTTGCTATTCAGAATGAGGCGAGAAGCAGACTTCAAGGGTTCAATTCTTAACTAAACTGAACTATTTTTTCTCTAAAAACCGGCGAGAATAACCATGTTTGGCGTGTTGCATACATTATTTTTTGCTTCCCTGACCTCTCAACACTAGCGGAATTAGGTAAACAGACGTACTTTGAGCTGTCTACGAAATGCCTTTAGTTCTATTCCAACGTCTGTGTCTCCGTAACTTCTTGATCTTTTCTGTAGGAAAGTTATTTTGAAAATGCAGAAATGTTCTGCAAACATAACGGGTCAAAAGGTCATGTACTGAAGTAGAATAATGGAAAGGAAGAAAGTTGAAAGAGCTCTTTTACCATGATAGTCGACTGTCAGCACGTACTGGTCTTCCCCTAAGCGTTTTGCAAACAGAACTTGCGACCCTTCAGACGCAAACCGTTGCGATCTCGCGATCTCGCTTGGTATCACGCAAAAAGACGTATTTTTAAGTCTAAGCCACGATTGAAGTGATTTTTCTATTTTAAGAATAACAATTTTAGTTATCGCTACGTTCGACGGTCAGGCCCAGGTAGTGAGTTGAAATTTCGGAAAGGACTTACGGAGAGCTCCATACCTGAGTAAGATCAACAATGATTGCTTCGCATGAACATTGCAGTTACTTAAACAAATTTCCGCCAGTTTGACCTGCAACGCGAAAAAGGACCAACAAGATGGAATTGGCTGCCTCTGCAATTTTGGGGCTAAATGCAGCGAAGATAGATTGGTTTTCCAGAGTCTCGCTTAAGGTAAAACTCTCCAAAGAAATGTCCGATTAACCCTGCCCCTGAGACGCATTTATATCCTGTCTACAATTAGATTGATCATTACCCAGGTAAATGTATCGGCCTGATGATGAGCTACCGAAACGCATGTTCGCCAACTGACTGTTCAAATGTAACATAGTTTGGTGGTTGAGGGATGAATTATGACTGACGTTAAAGTTACGACCCCAAGCCCGGATTGCAAAAGTTCCTTGCATGAAATTGAAATATTGCTGATTGACCAAAAGCGAACACTTATTTTTCCCTCTCAACACTCCTTCGTGACTGCTGACTCCCAGGCATTCTGGAATTGTGTTTTGGGGTGGGCATTTAATCGAATCGTGTCGAGTGTGCTTATTTTTGCCGTGAAATTAGGAGGCATCATTGTTAGTGGTCCTGAAAACAAACGCCTGCACTAAATATGTAAACCAAGAATTAAAAAAGAGGCGGGCATGTAATTAACTGCATAAAATTAAGACCCATGGTTACCACACAAGGAGAAAGAGCTTTTGGCTGTCTAGAACAACCGAAGACGGCAGAAGTGGAACAAATCCTTCATAGATGCAACTTGAATGACGTCTTCTCGAATGCTATCCCTAGGTTGCTGGAGAGTAACCGACTTACTGACAAGCCACGACGGTTTAACCATCGCTATTGACAGCGACCATCACTCGCCCCAAGGAATGGACGGAGTATCGTTAACATACACGCAAATTAGCTAATAGGGCATCAACTTTGCGCAGCATCTACCACACTCTGTCCTCTCTCACCAGTCCTGCTATGATGGCAAGGGAATGTCAAGACGAGAGGAGGTGAGTTCGGGCGCCAAACAAGACGCACTCGATCCCTTAGACAGCCGCAACAATAAAAAGTTGACTGATAGCAAATCGAACAAACATTCTGGCCAACCAAAATCCAAATTCTGCAAAACCAACCATTCTTCTGAAACATGCCTCAGTATTTGTACGTTAATACTGCCTTTATAGGTCCATGCTGCTTCCATAACTAAGGCCTGTCCTGATCTGCAAGATGCACAAATTTTTCCAGCATATGGCTGGCAGCGGCATATTGAATGTTACGACAGTTCGACCGTCGATTTCGACGATGTCCACCGTGTGCCCCACAGCTGCAGCAGCGGTGGGAGCAGGGACGGTGACTTGCGCAGGGGTTTATAGTGCGGGTAGACTTGCGCTGCATCTACCTACACTCTCTCCTCCTCCCCCGCCTGGGCCCGGTGTCAAGACAGAGTCAAGAAGACCGGAGACGAGGGAGGCCGCAGGTGGATGGCTCGGACGGATCCTCACCTTGGCGTTCCACCACACCCCCTGGTCCACACAACAATAACCAGGATTTCAACCAACACAACAGAGATTTGGAGGCTGGCACGACCGAAGTCGCACCTAGGCGTGCCGCCAACGCCTGGCTCGGATCCCACACTGTGGTGGGAGTGCCATAAAGGCCACATTAAAAAGGAGCCATTGCAGCCTGACTCTCAGAGCCCCTCCCTTTAAGGAGGGGGTCCAAGGTACCCCGTCAGTTGGCAACCTTCCAAGCCACGGCTTTTAGAGCACCGTGATAGCTTCAAGCGCGTCAGATTGATTATAGTGAGGAGAAAGTGCGCTGAGTCTTCGACCTCACTCTCCCTTCCCATTCCCACACTCCAGCCGCCGTCCGAGCCGGTCGGCAAACTGGAGTGGGGAATGGACGCGGTGGCTGACACGGTCGACTGACCATGCCTGCGCGCGCCACAGCATGACCTGGCCCCCCATACACACACAAACACCAGGAGTTCACACAACGGGGGTTGGACGGCGTGTCTCCCACTTGCGTGAGATGGCCGTGGAAGGTGCTGCTTCAGCCCGTCCCCAGCCTACCAGTCCGCCACTCCACACAACACACCGGACTCAAGTCACCCGTGCAGCCGAAGCCGCATGGGGACCGAGTCGAGAGCACACTTCCCACTTGCGTGGGAGGTGGCAGTTGGTGCATGCGGTGGATGAGTGTTGATGTGTGTTGTTGATGGTGGAGGAGGGTAGGGAGTGTGTGAATGTGTGGTGTAACCGGCGGTTGTCTACCGCAGGTCGTCGTGGATGCGCATGTGGCCGAATAGGCCCATTCGATGCCTGAAAGTGCGAGGACAGTGTGGGCAGTTGAGTCGAGCTTGGTGAGTGTAGGTTGGTGCTCCAGGCACTCGTTCTCCAGTCTCTGTGCGATGGATTCGCAAGTGACCGACCAGGCCTATTGAATGTTACGCTGAGCCAAACAATGACATTGGGGGGGGGGGTGCAACTCGTTTTGGTAGATGACATCTAGAGTCTCCATGACCCGAGGCCTAGTATCCTGCTTATCCACAGATTCGTTCAGCTGACAGAAATTTTCCTCCCCCTAGCGTGGAAATAATGCATACTTACTCCGCGTTACAGTAATAGATGGGTGATTTTCGGAATAAAATTGGTTGGTTTTTATACGTTGCTCTATAGTGAATTCTTTTCAAATAGTGTTTCTGAAACTTAAAATGAAAATCAAAAAATGATTACGGTAAGGCTGTTGAATTTTAAAGTACTAAAGCAACTCACGAGATACCCTACATATAAGGAATAAAGTCCCATGGTCATTGAAGTCAACTGCTAGAGATCGATAATTTGAACATGTGGAAAAAATGAATGAAAATTAGAGAATCATTTATTGGTCACTACCGATGTTTGTGGAAAATCCCAATTCGTGTCAAGACCGAATTTTGTAATTATCAATCATTCCACCGCTCTACCGCATAATAGATCTGCTCTGTTATATAACGTTACTACTTGAAAACATGGCAGAAATAAAACGAATTAACTAAATTATGTTGTAATATTGTTTGGTTTCGATTGATGTCACATGTTCACTCCTACAATGTGGCTTTAAAATTATCTATGACAAAGACATGAAGGACCGGTCACATTTCTTTCAATGGTGTTCAGTATTCAGATAAATTCCCCCACAATTCATAAAATGAATTCATGAAAAGTTTGTTTCTCCTGTAACTCTTTTAGGAAATGAGATTTTTGTAATGCGAAAGAGCGTTGCAGTTCAATGTGCAATATACATATATTTTTTCTGAGGTATATGCGTGGCCATTTTTTGAGAATCTAGGGAGGAAATTCATTAGATGGCATTGGCTTCAAGTATACATGTGACATTAAGTTGACTAGAACAGGAAGGTACCTTCATAGCCTCAATGTAGACAATTTGAAGAAAATTGATTTTCCTCAAACGCACGGAAAGAAATGGACTCTCTCCTCCAAAAGAGAGGCTTAATCTCCATAAGCGAAAAATCAATGGAAAACTACAACGTTTCTTACAAACATAATTTTCATCACCACGTGGAAATGTGTTAAACTTAGAATCTTGTTGAACGTTAATCGGCCACGTGACCTCAAGCAACACCTTCCAGTTGAAGGGATTTTTGGGGACCTCCGTTAACATCCAAATCGGCCAACCATCGCCTAGATAGTTTTCAGCGGTCTGATTGTACGGAAGGCTATCCTTCAATCGGTCTGCAGAGAAAGAAAAATTTAGGAGACGGTGTAACGTATTTTGTTTCGCCGCCGAAGATTCTAACCTCTCCATGTGCTCTCTTTTCCTACGCTGTATAATAAAAACGAGCCACTGTCCTCAAATATCAGGCTTTATATGGGGGAGATAAGGGTGAAGATATCAGGGTCCACATGTCCTGTCTTTCAACAGCGATTCAAAATATCCTGAATGATTCTCCCTGAAATCCAAAATATAAACCAAGAGAACGGCCGACATCTTTTAAGTTGCGGGTTGTGTACTTTGAACTCGTAGTTACAGTGTCCTTGAGGGCCAAACGGGGGGCGGGGTAGTCAGTGTTTAACTGTTTACAGATTTGTCAAAATGCTTATGAATGGATTATTTGATCGGTTCATGTAGTAGAATCCATGAGTATATCTCAGTCCTATTGACGGGGCGTTATGAACTGGGGATAGAACCTTAAATCCCATATACTTTGGCATCAAAGGGACTTCTTCATGTCTCCCCTGCCATATGGGTCGCATATGTTCTTCTCTGCCCTTCGATTTAAGGATCATAAGGAGAAGTTGAGGGTATTTGAACTGCCGCGTTCGATGATGATGATGATGACGATGATGATGGATGGGTGTCCGTGGCCCTCTTGCGAAAGAAGAGCATCGTTTATGCTTGTCGTCGACGCTAGGCACCATGAAGCTGGCCTACACAGCATAAATTCAAGCACATAGTGCCCTGTCCTTCATGCAAAAACTGGGCCATTTTTATGGACAACTGAAAAAACTTTCACGCTAGATGGCAAACGCAAGTTAAGTCCTGCATTCAGTGAGAAAAGACACTGAATCGAAAATAACGCTGTCCACCCATCACTGAATGATATTTTCTGACTCAAGCACAGTCAAAAATGGTGTCTGAGGCTTTTGTAATTGAAGCTCTAAAATAATCCATAGCCTCTGCATAACCTCCGCAACATGAAGCCCTTTGAGACGCGAAGACATGTTATTTTGTCTTACATTTTTACTAACGTATCAAATTCGAAATTTTCATCGAAAACATGACTGCCCTAAATAGAACTTTGCATTAATTACAAGTTCTTTGCCCATTTGTAATTTTTGGGTTCGTGAATTGGCTTTTAAATGTGGACTACTCTTCTTTCTCCTCCATTCGTCTGCTTCAGCGCAAAACACTGGTTACCAGCCTAAGTCAATCAGAATTATTTTCCTTCATCTGTCCTAATTACTGAAGCTACCTACTCACTGTACCAGCACTTTGACGAAGGAAAGTGACTTTTTTGGGCTAGCTGTCCGGTAAAAATATGAACCCTAGGTTTCTTTCCACTATGCTTGTCTACGGTGTTGACATTTTTCGAAGACACTTTTTCTCCATTACTCCCGGTACGGGTACTAGTTACGAGCTCAAACGCGTGTTTTAATGCTTTTACGCCGTCACATGACGCAGCTTCGAGGGCTCAGGATCATCAATGTGCCCTTCAGCGTCTTCTGTGTACTTTCTAGTACATACGCCATCGTTTAATGTTAGTATTTTTGACTTTCTGATCAATTAGTTTGTGAAGGTGAAATAAAGACTTCGGCACAAATCTCATACAGTCTTGCTTTGACAAAGTTTATGACGGAGAAGATACTTTAAATGAATACATAAATTTTTGAAAAATGAAGATTTTTAACTTTTCCCTTTAGAAATAGGTGTTTTTGCGTATGAATGCCCGGGGCATTTTCTCATCGTTTTGACACAAAAATTTAAATTACCCTCTTTTTGGGGCCGGTTTCTAAGAATAAGACTGTTTCTAACCCATAATAGATGTGACTTCTCCGCTACTTTTACTCAAATGGGAAAAGTATCTTAGTAAAGAAACTGTTACGGTCACGTGCCGATGGAAACCTTGTACGATACTACAAGTTCCCGTCGATAGCCAGTGCGTATCACAACCATGTCATGATCTTTCTCCGTGGATAACTTCTAATTTTAAGTTTGGTAAATCTGACCAGGCTTCCAGGTGACCTCATATTTACTCCACCAAAAGCATGCATTAATGATATAAAAACCCTGAATGTAACAAAATGTTGGAAGAAAAGACTGCCATACCTGCAGAGGAGATCTTGCAAAAAAATGTCTATCCTGCATTATTTACGGCTTGTGGATTATTACGCTAGAAGTATGATCGCTCCCTTCTGTGTTTGGAATGCATTAGTATTCTTCCTAATCTAAGCCGAATTAAAAACCCTAGATTTCTCATTTAACAGTCGTTCTCGGTGCCGACTGTGTCCGGCAAAACTGATGTCGGCAACTTTGACGTTTTTAAGACTTACATTTTCTCTGGTAATTCGATGCAGCTAGTGCGTCCGTGTGATCAGCAGTGAAATGCTGGATTTGCAGCATGGAAGCTTCCATAAGAATGGAATTTCTGTAGCTGTAGACCGAACCTCTGCAAAAATCTTAACTCATAAGGAATATTTGTGTCGAAATTTCGGAAGGGTGACCATTAGCGCCACTCTATGTGCGGAAATTTAAACGAACCCATTATAAAGGTATAGCATAGAAGGGAAATGTCTCGCTTTTGGTTCGTAAAAAGTAAACTTGCATTATATGGCTAAAGCGGATTAATGCTATCATAGGTGCCGGCACGCGTGGTCTCAGTGCAGTATCTTAATTGATTAGGAGCAGAAATAAGGACCCCGGTAATAAAGGCGGTCCTGAGCTTAATTCCAGGGGAGTGCCTATTCCTGTGTTCTAACTTGAATCCCTATTCTAACCCTAACATTGTCCCAAACCCTAACTCCCTTGAATGCATCACTAGGTCATCCTTAATACGGGCGTACATATTCCCCCTTCCTACACATAAATTAACCAGAAGGCTCATTTTACTTTCTGCGATGCAGCAAAAAGCTGTCATTTGGTCGTAACGGCTATTCCACCCAACGGAAAGTGACGACGAACCCCGATCTGGACATTCTTAATCATATAGTCTGGGGGGTGTGAAGGTAATCAGTTTCTATAGAAAAGTTTTAAATCTCTAGATTTTAAATGGATAGTAGGGCGAAATACGTTTAGACACGTTACGACTGATACAAAGGGTTAACGAAAGAATTCGTTTGTCAGACCGGACCATAGCCACGGCTCACTTGACCATAAACAAAGTTTGCAAATGGATTTTGAAAATTTGGTTAGGAGCCATCCAAAAGGGAACGTTGGAAGGCCATCCTCCAGCATAATAGCCGACCACCCGCAGAGCCTCCTCCACCGCCTTTGAGAATGATCTGTTTTAATTGCTGCTATGTTGGCCCAGGCTTGCTTCTGTGACTACTGACTGTATTTTGATCGAAACCTTATCTAAACCCAAAAATCAGTTCTGCTTTTAAATCCACGTAGAAATCCTTCTGCTGTATCAGAGCAAGTGCCGATTTTAGCAACGTTTAATACATGTGGACATAAAGAGTGCAACTAGGTTGGGGAAGGTTATGCCATAAGTTGTTTTCGAAAAGTTACAAAGTAATAATGAATTTTCTTTTCCACTATAAAGAAATTTTGTGATTTCCCTGTACATTGACCAAAAGAATTATTTAAATAGCCCATGTCCACGAACCCTGGAGGGCTTTCACCCAATTAGGTCCTCCAAAATCACCAAAGAATTTTGATAGTAAGAAACATATGTCGTATTTTCTGTTTAGACCATTGAAATTGAAAAGGGGACCTCTGCCCAAAAAAGTTGGGATTCCTTTCTGATTGTTTCTGATTAATTCGGTTGCAACTAGACCGAGCATTGGAGCACGTGCTCTTTTGGTTTATATCATGTCTAATTTTAGGAGGTAGACTAAGAGTCATTGGGATATAACTGAAGCACTTTGCGAGTTTCATTATGGTGTTCAAGGGACCCTTAATAGTTTATTCGAGAGTCCGTTTCAGAAAATTCTAAGTCATTAATTTATTCTAGTTCGAAAACTCTCTTTCAGTGAACATTTTCTTTCATAAGAGTCTA
The DNA here is from genome assembly GCA_902702965.1 of Spirometra erinaceieuropaei. NCBI lineage: Eukaryota > Metazoa > Platyhelminthes > Cestoda > Diphyllobothriidea > Diphyllobothriidae > Spirometra > Spirometra erinaceieuropaei. The sequence goes on along the minus strand of CACRXP010000178.1, from coordinate 635,317 downwards.
ATTTTCCTTAAGACTGTAATAAAGAATTTATGTCTTTGTGCATATTTACTGAGAACAAGAACTACTTCCTCGGAAATACCAAAATCAGCATGAAATATATGAACATCTTTTAGCACATCTTTTTACCAGTAAGTGGGAAGATTCCCTATGCAGAAGCGGCATGCTCGTTTAAGTTAGTTAACATTGGGATGTGTGCCGCCATCTCACCTAACTATTTGATTCCATACAAAAATTTATTCATATGAATCTTGATGAATCCTTTAGATGCCATCGTCCATGCTATTAATCTAATCCGTGGTGTTTGGAAACTCGAACCGCAGGCAATAATCTATAGACCGAGATGTGCAATGCTGAAATTTGTTGTAATATAGAGTAGCCACATAAATTGCTTTCAAAATGAGCCACACCGCTTTCTTACCTTGTTGTGCGGTGTGTGCTAGGAACCTACCGATAAAACGATGAGGACCAAAGCAGTCGTTCCAGGACTTATTGGCAACGTGAGATGCTCCAGCCTCGATTCCTGACCTAAAAGGACTTTCATTTGGGTCAATGCGCGAAAAGCAAATCACAGACATTAAGCATCGACCGAACTCTTCGTACCATTGTCAGATATTTGACCTGTCATATCATGAACTGACCACTAGCAATAGAATACTTTCGGTATGCGTTGCTAATCCCAGTCAAGTAGCTCAGAACAATGTTGTCGCTTAGCCCTGAACCAGTCGCCCGCGAAGGCAGTTTAAATCCCCAGGGCCTAACCAGGGATGCAGGGTTGCACGATCTTCTAACGAAAACAAAACGTCCTGTAGATGGAAAAGAATAACCGTTGTGAGCTTTCGAAACAGGCTTTTGTTGCTCTCACGAGGCCCGTTGGTCAAACTAGGGCCTCTGCAAGTTTTGACAAGGTACACATGAGCAAAAGGGAAGGCGGAACTGAATATTATGAAGCGTCAGTTCGGAAGACGTTTTCGATGTTTTCACAGAAATTGTTCTCAGGGGTGATGTGCGCATCCATTGTAGTCAGTTTCGTGGACACATTGACGACTGCAAGTGGACTACTCCATGTTCCCATTTGTTGAAAATTCCGTAGGTCACTTTAGGCCTTATCGAAACCTTCGGTATAACGATGACCCATCATTGGAAGAACGAATCGGTATCTATGGTAAGTCCCCGCAGTGGAATAAACATAAATGCCTAGTTGAGCGTGGCTTATGCATGAATTTCTACTGACGAAAGCCCGAACTTTCTCGGCGCCCTTTTGGTTGCCAGCGAAAATACGCAAAGATGATATGCGCCCTACAGCGTTCATCTTAGCACAGTTGCTGTGTGATATAAATATATTACTTGTCTAGAACTTAGCAAACTATATTAAGCAAGTGTTACGAGACGACAATATTATGTTTCTGTTGAAATTTATATACTACTCTCTGTTTGAAGACTGAACTTAAAAATTTCCTTCCCGAAGGTTTTGATCATAGTCCGTCGTTCAGAAACAGAAACTCTACAATATACCTGACTACGCCCATAACTAACATCTGTGTTGAACGCACAACGTCGTGAATTTCAGTTTGAGCACGCTACACTTCTCGTGTGACATCGATTACAGCCGCCGTAATTGGCATACATTATGATACTTGAGATGAGTTTGTTTTAAGGCTTAGACTGGCCAATAGAGGGCTCAGGATCTACCTTCAGGATCATGTCACGAAAGGAGATTAACAGTGGGATACTTGTAAACAATTAGGTTAAGTAAGGAGCAGCACTTCAAATATGATTTGACAGAGTGTGTTGCAACTGCAGCATAACAAGGGCAGAGTGCGCAGGCTGCTGCAACAATGCTTTTAGAAAATTAATGTAGCGTACTTGTGGGACACCCTGTAGGAACGTCAGTCATTTGATCTACAGTCACGTACGCGTACTCATGGTTGGTTCCATAAATTATTCCTTTACCACTTTTGAGAGCCCTTGCGTTGACTTGATCTGCACTCTCATTTTGCGTGTATCCAGCACAAAGTCGAATGGGAAGACTTAAACTTTCCTAAAGTATCTCCTCTTTAGAAGAGAGACCCTGAAGCCTGCGACTAAATCAGATTCATTTAGATACATTGAAATTTCGACTGCAAAAGAACCAGTGACAGCAGTAAATGTGGCTTTTGGCATTTTTTTCAGGATTGCCTGCCTGCACAGTTCTTGAGATGAGCCAAGTTAGACCTCGACGTCAGACTTCGAATTCGACGCCATTTGCGCAAGGGGAGGGTGTGTGGTGCATTTGGGCAAATCGTAGTTCGAATATCGGTTCGCCTTATGTAATTTGAGTCCAGCACAGCTATAGCCAGACTGGAAAGGTTGCATTGAGGAGTCTGTCTTCCTGTCTGTATGATATTGGCTCAGAAAACGTCACATTTACGCTGACGATGTTTCGGGGGTGCATCCTCGGACTAGTTGTCTTAAAATGGAACGACGGATATAGCGCAGATCCCCACCGAGTGATCCGACGTAAAATTTGTAACAAACACGTAGAAGACCATAAGAGAGCAGAATTATCAAGGAACAGCCAATGGTTCTGATGACTTCTGCTAGATTTCCCCATTTCAAAAGTCAGTTCGAGAGTGTTCCTGATCTGAAACACATGCTCAAGCGTTTGTGTTCTATAGAAGGAAGGAATGATTGATCTCTTGACATCCACGGAGTGAATTCCTGTTTCACAAATGTTTCACACCGCGAATGCGACAATATTTTCTCTCAAATAATGCTTACATCTAACTGGGTCGGACATGCGAATGTGGTCCCACCCCACAGTGCTGCAGGTGGTCTCACACTAAATTCCAGGGGCTCCCTCTTCCAGTGTCCTAACTTTGGCTTTAACCTTGACCCTAACCTGAACACTAGCCTTAAAACTAACACCAACCCCAACTCCAATCCCCAGGGATTTGGGACAAGGCCACCTGCAATACGAGGGGTTCACATCTTCGCGCCCAATTTTTTTAACTTTTAACATTAATCTATCGATTCCTTGCGGTTCTTTAAATAGAACTCACTTACTTTTGATTTAGCTTTTGTAAGTACAGAGGGCAAAAGCATGCTTTTGATGAAAAGGAGATTTCTAACAGGAAATGCCCCTATTACGTCGGGTTGTAAGACAACTGTAGAGACAGGAAAATCATGTCCAGTTGATTGGGGAGAGTAAGTTTGAGGTAAGCTAATTGTCGAAATCGTTTCGACTCTCTGAGCTTGTAGATTGCTCTCGAGACCATTGCCAGCAGTTACAGCTTCTGCGAACAACCTTCGCCTTTGACGGGAAATGATAACAAAAATGCTGATCTGGACTTCGCGACGTGCGGTGGGCGGTCGGCAGATTGATTTTACGATGTGCAGAACCCCAATTTGCTGTCCAATACTCAAACTCCCCTGCCGTCTTGTATTGCGTCCTTGTCATTATTTTTGTGTCCATTGCGTCAAAATCATGGTTACTTTCAATAGCTCGCGTTGCCTATAAGGACAGCCACTGCACCGTTGTTGCTGCTGTTGTTGTTGGTATTGTTGCTGTTGTTGTTGTTGTTGTTGTTGTTGTTGTTGTGGCAGGGCAGGACATTAATCTCTTCGTCTCGCTGATCAATAGCAAACTCAACCCGAGCAGTTCCCCTTGCACAGTAGCCGGAAACTCGTGTCGGATGGTAACTCTTTCCTAGTGCGTGTTAATGTACTTATTTCAGAGGCAGCTTCTATGTGCAACGAGTTCAGGAAGGATTTTTCATCATTATAGAGGTCCATTTAGATTGTAGCATATAGAAATCACAATTTCGTGGATCTCCAATGTTGCATCATCGAACAGTTAGTGTTCGAGTCTACAGGCAGCCATATCCTGTGGGCCAAAGAGTCCAGCTGGGCAGTCGATGAGCAGTCGACCAAGAACGAGTTTATAAGACAGAGTCTATGAAAAGTTGGCGATGGATGCTAAATACCGGGCAACAATGCAACTCACTCATGTTTTTGGTGTCCTCTTAAGGTCCAAGTTGTCTGAAGCTGTCAAAATGTTACATATGAATATCACCTGTTGCCTCTGTCGTTATTACTTATCGGGAAAAATCCACCGTCGCGAGAAAATGAGGTCAAAAAGGCATTAATCAAGTTTAGAGGGTTAATAAATCGAATTACGATAGTCGAGGAAGCTCTACGCTGCTGTTCTTGAGCCAGAGATCGATTCTTTTGGAATCCTTCATCTTCGAAAGCTTAACAAGAACGAACGAAATGTGACACTCCTGCTGCGTCTCGCCAGCTAGTGGTCGAATGGGGCTAATTGGTAGGGGGACGGTTTCCTGTGTTGCCTGAATCCAACGACGAATGTCTCCATTCGCCAACCGAGCGCACCAAGTGAAGACCCCAGAACTCTGCCCAGTGACGGCGAATAAAGCCCTGCTCACTGGCGTGCCACATATCCGATGTCGTAATACCGACACGTTTATGACCATTGCATGCATACTCGACTCACCGGCTGGACACCCTGTCCCTCTGCAGTGTCTCCTAATTTCAGGAGCCGAGAATGTTTATTCATCAAAGGCAAAACTGTCTGTTTATTCCATATCAGTCCACCTTAAAATAGCTCCTGGGTCCTCACGTGGACATTCGGCTAGAACAGCTTCTTCTTTTCAAGTTCTGAAGTCGGGAAGCAAAATGTGAACGGAAGCGGTCGTCTAATTGGAGATAGAATGAACATCGCCACTGGGGGAGCCTTAAGAACCTTTCGATTCCCAAATCACTGGGTTGAGATTGGCCTGGTTTGGAATACGATAATAAGATAGTTACCTGGTGGGGAAAGGGGAATGTTAACCATGCCAATTATGATGGATAAGAAGATACTAGCGGGGAAGAAAAAACGCAAACGAAGCAAACTCCCACGTCTTGCTGAGCCCTACAATATCCCAGGAAAAAAAGAGGAAGTAGCGTTTACACGTAAAAACAGAATAAGAACTTATATAGGATGCAAGTTGAGGGTGCGATGAAGAATACGAAAATACCCACATTGAAAAAATTCGGGGTAATGTGACCCAAAATGAAGCGACGAAATGGGGATGACTTTAGTATAGAAGACACATGTGGCGAAAGTAGAGGAGATTTGGTCTACGAAATCTGCAGGAGTTTGCTGACCAAAAAAGAGACCGGCATTTTTATTCCTAGCTCACACACCTCTGGGAAGACCTGGGATTTGCTTAAAACTCGACAGCCTTGAGCAGAACCAAAACCAAAGTGCCTGTCGTTGAACCAGGCGTTTGCATTATGTTGTTTGGGGATCCAGAATGTTCATCCAAGTCCCATTGTTGCGCCACTTCAATCCCTTGAAAACTTATCAGGTCGGATCTTATTTAGTAGCCGTACCTGCAGTATACAAGCCCCAGCCTCCTGTCATACGGGACTAGTGGTAATAGGGGGGTTTAACCCTATGCCTCATCCCTAATCCCTAAGGCCTAACCCCTAAAAGGTACGGTTACGAAATAAGACCTCGCCCCTTCTCATCCCTGTTCGCTCGCGCAGGCAACCGCTGGTCGTCTCCACTGGTGACTCGTGTCATACGCGTGCAGTTGTGGACTTGACGTTAATCTGTGACCTTTGTGGCAAGGGTTAAGTACCTGCGCGGATTAAGGAAAAACTACGGAGAACTATGTGCGATATTTTCAAAAGTGGGCGTTTTTCTGTTGAGTTTTTGGTCGGCCCTTCGTCGGCAGAATGTCATCCGCTGACCTGTACCTCCCAGAGCATTCGATGCGGCCGAAATGTCAACATTGGTTAGTTCTTCTGCACATCCTACATGTAATCATTTAATAGGATAAAAGATCAATTTTAAAATAATTCTGCCCGGAGAGCAGTCAGGTAGCAAAAAAGTCGCGAAATATTGTTAGACGGAACGCATGCGTCTGCCAGTAAAGCAGGACTTTAAAACAGCAGTTAGCGTTTTCTTACCTGGCGCATGTGCTTAATCTTTGCCACTTTTTGAATATATTGGCGCCAAATTAAATGCTGCTGCCGTTAGTGCCATAGGCATTTGCCAATCCGCAGTCCCTGATTTGTTCTCTTCCAGCCGGTGCACTCCGTGCAACCAAAGATATCCGCGCTAGTTCCGTCTGCGACCTAATTTTTGTTGTGCGTTTCAGGAGACCGCAACGCCTACCCATCTGACCGGAGGGTAGGTAAGAAAGATTCTGTTTCATCCAGAGTAGGACCCAACCGAAGGCTCGTTCAGATGTTGAACTTGGAAGGAACAATAGGTATTCAACAAAGCCGTGACGACTGTAATAGCCAAATCTGGGTTAACTGCTCCCGCAAGCAGCCATATGCAGGGAACTAAAAACGCTTGAGTCGACAGACGTCAGCGCTGGTTTGGTTGCCTCCAGAATCCGGGAGACATGCTTTGTTACATCTCACCGTTCATCTTCAAGATTATATTGTTATCTTCATGAACACTGCGAACTGGTTTCACGTCAGATATGACCACCACCACCATCACCAGCAGCCCCGAAAGTTCGACCGTCGCAGCCGATGATGTCCAGCGTGTGCTCCGCAGCAAGATGAAGCAGACGAGGTGAATTGCGCCTAAATTAGTGGGAGTAGACTTGCGCAGCATCTGCCGCACCCTCTCCTCTCCCACCTAGGCCCGGTTTCAAAAACTAGTCAGGAAGACCGGAGGTGAAGAGGGCACATGTGGATGGCACGGTCAAACTCGCACCTAGGCGCACCCATCCACCCACCCCCCACCCGCGGCACCATAACAACACTTGAACAGGATTTTAGCCAACAAAAACAACAGAAAGACTAGAATGACTGGGCAGCCATGCACGCGATCCGTATACCCAGTGGGAGCGCAAACGCATCTACCAGCAGGGGAACGAGGTGCCAAAGAACTGCCAGCGCACCATGATTTGCTGATCATGGCATAGCAGACGCTCGCAATCCTTGAGGCCAGCATTTTGCCTGAACCTTCAAAGGCTGGGTAACCAGCCAGTCATCGACTGAGGGGCACTACCCCTAAAACACACACTCTTCCCATGCGTGAGAGTGCCAGAGGACACTTTAAAGAGGAGCCGTGGCAGCCGGGTGACTATTCAGGAGCCTTTCTAGCCTGACTCTCAGCCCACCAGTCCGCTCTCCACACAAACACACACAACTGACCAGGCCGCGTGGACTGAATGGAGCGGTCAGTCGGCAGCCTTCGAAGCCACGGCGCTTGACGCACCGTGATAGTCTCAAACTCGGATCACGCATGCAGCAAAGTAACCGCATGGAGAAGGAACCGAGAAGCACACTTCGCACTCGCGCGGAAGGTAGCAACTAAGTCCTTGCGTTTTATGGTGATGAGTGATGTCTTTGTGTGACGCAGGTGCTGGTGGGGAAAGGCATGATGATGTGGTGTAGCCGACGGTTGTCTAACGCAGGTTTTCGTGAGTGAGCATAAGACCTAATAGGCAGTGAGGGTAGTTGAGGCGGATGCGTCGGGAGTATGTGGGGGCTCCAGGCACTGGTTTGCCAGTCTCTGTGCGATGGGTTCGCAAGTGACCGACCAGGTCGATGGGTGAGGTGCATGTACAGGGACACTGTGGACAAGATAGACCGGGAGTGTCAGAGTCAGTTTCGGTGTTGATGGCGGTGATGGTGGAGCTGCTAGTGGGGAGCGTGCTGGGCGGCGGGGTGTGGATTGGTCTAGGCATGGTGGATGTGCAAGGCGTGCTAGGTGTGTCGAGACTGCAGTGAATTACGCTGTCCTGGATACGCATGTGCCCTAGTAGGTTCATGCGGTGAGTGAATGTGCTGGGGCAGTGTGGACAGTGGAGGCAGATGCGGCGAGTGTATGTCGGTGCTCAAGGCACTGATTCACCGGTCTCTGTGCGATTAATTCGCAAGCGACTAACCAGGCCGAGGTGTGAGGTGAAAGTGCAGACGCAAGTATGACAGGTTTGGATAGTGTCCAAATCATTAGTGTTGGCGGTGGTAAGGTTAATGTTTGTTGGCGTGTTAGGGTTGTGTGGGGGTGAGGCAGAGGCAGACTGGGAGACATCAGGTGATGTCGTGCGGGTGCTACAGTAGGTTCGAAGATGTCCAGTGAGACGGATTGATGTCCGGAACGTCCGTTGGCATCAAGATCAGGTCGAGGACGGCTAAGCAATGGTGTTGCGAGGTACGGGAAGTTACGCTTTGAGGTCTCCGCGTTTGGATTTTGTGGTAGTGATGCGGTTGGCTTCGTAGATAACTGCGTCTGCAGTCACTGTTCTCCGCCATGTTGGTCGGTCCCGGATAAGGTCTATTCAGTTGGTCGGGTTGATCTGTAGATGCTTCATAGAAGCCTTCAGAGTGTCTTCGAGCATCGTACTTGACCTCCTTGTCGGCGAGATTCCGTGACGAAATCTCCGCAAAAGAGTCATTTGGGTGGCCTCTCTTCGTCCATGCACATCAGATTGCCGCTCCAGCGCGGTTGCAGTTGTCTCAGCACGGCGTAGATACTGAGAATTCCTGTCCGTTCCAGCACTTCCGTGTCCGGGATCCGGTCCTGCCAACTCAGCTTCAGTATCCTTCGGAGGCAGCTGAAGTGGGAGTGGTTGAGTCTCCGCGCCTGCTTCTTATACACCGTCCAGGTCTCTGCTCCACACAGCAGCGTCTGCAGAATGACTGCGTTGTACATCTTCAGCTTAGTGCTGAGTGGAGACCGCGTCGATACCAAACTTTGTTTTGCAAACGACCGAGGGCTTAGCTGGCTTTGGAAATCCGGCAAACCACTTCATTTTCGATCTCGATAATGTGAGAGGGGTGCCGTTCAGGTAGGCGAAGTTGTCTACGACTTGCATCTGGGTGCTGTTCTCGTTGACTTGGGGTGCTACGTAGGCAGCGTCGGGGGACAGTTGATGCATAAACACCGTCTTCACCGTGTTGATGACCAGGCCGAAGTTGTGCCAGGCGGCGGTGAAGAAGTCCATGCTCTTTCGCATGTTCCTTTCCGAGGAGGTGTTTAGGGCGCAGTCGTCGGCGAAGAGAAGTTCATGGACAGTAGCTGTGGATAAACGCGACTGGAAGTGCATCCGCCGCTGAATGAAGTGTCGGCCGTCTGTCCTGTGGTCGACGCGGATCCCGGGGCGTTCGTCACGTTAGGTGTCCATCAGCATGGCAGAGAACATGAGACTGAAGAGAGTAGGCGCGAGGACGCAGCCCTGCTTCACTCCGTTCGTCACTGCGAATGCCTCTGAGACGGCTCCATTGTCCGTGACTCGCGCCATCATGCCATCGTGGAGCTGACACGACAGCTGAGTGGATTGTTCAGGACAGCCGGATTTCTGTATTATTTCCAGAGTCCTTTGTCAGATCCACGATGTATCCGCATCTCCTGACACTTTTCCCGTAGTTGCTGAGCGGTGAATATAATGTCAGTGGTTCTGAATGATGGCGGAAGCCGCACTAGCTTTCCGCCAGGAGTCTCTGGTCCAGATGGATGTTGAGGTGGTTGAGGAGAAGTCGAGCAAAGATTTTTCCGGCATGGAGGTGCCCCCTGTGGTTGTCGCAGATTTGGCGGTTCCATTTCCGCTTGTAGAAAATTGTGGTGTCCTTCAAGTCCCGAGAAACTTCTCCTTGACTCCACATCTCCTAGAAGAACGCCGTCAGATGATACATAAGTTGGAGGCCACTGTGCTTGTAGATATCAGTAGTGACAGCATTCGATCTGGGCGCCTTCCCGCTGGAGAGGTGGTGCAGGCCTTGATAATTTCGTGTAGAGTGGGTGTGTGGTCGAGGTCGGCGTCATTGTCGTCGGACCAGCCCTGATATTGGCGGCGTGTGCGACCAAGGGCAGCTAGGGCGGTGGACTGGACTGTGTTCCTTAGTTGGCACCATCGGTTCCCCATGGAGGCGCCCTCGTCGGCGGTGGCGGCTGGAAGGTTGGCTAGTCGCTGAGCTAGCTCGTTGCTTGAGGTCGCATCCTCCTCCTCCTCCTACTCCTCCTCCTCCTCCTCCTCTTCCATCACCACCACAATGGGAGCGGAAAATTGGATGATGTTTCGGGGAGGTAAGTTCTTGTGCCCCTCAGAGATTGTGGCCTTTTACTGGATAGCCAGCAGGAAGTGCCGCCGGTGGGCGGTGAAACCCAACGTCCGAACCAGAGTTCCACGGGGTCGAATCCACAGTACTCTCCGAATGCACCACTTCTCATATGATTTGATCTGTCGCCAGACAGTAGAGAGAACAATTCTTGGTTCATAGTCGTAGGGTAGTGTGGCCTTGATTGTGGCCTCATTTGAGCAAATGCCTTTCGTTCGCTGAGCATCACTAAGATAACAGTGGCATCTCCAAACACGGCAGGGCACGTCACGTGTACTTTATATGGGGCATTTTACTTCTTCCTAGATTTGGCCCGCTGATGGCACAGCGGAACCGACACGGACAAAACAGTCCATCGCCCTGAGTTACTTATTGCCTGAGAAAACGTGTATTTAAACCCACACCAGGACCTTAGATTTGATTAGTGGGGTTTACAATAACCACGCATGCTCCTAATCAGAGATGAAAAAATTCCCATCGTACCTCGCACTGTCGTTCGGTACAAAGACTTCTACGGTAAACAGAGTGTCGGAAGGCTACATAATAACGTGTCCAGTGACAGAAATGGCAAAATGGTACGCTGTGGCTGAAAAGAACTGAGTTGCGCGTTTGTCCTGAAAGCCGAGAATGAGGTAACCGCGCCTGGAAAGGCACTGTGGCTATGAGGAAGCGGGGAATGCGATCGGAACTGAGTCGGTTAGTGTTCGCAAACGAACTTGGAAAATGCAATAAAAGCGGTTGCCTTGTGCATCTAAAACGCTTTCTGGTAGACGGGTTCCTGGATTTAAAAGTGCTGCCGCACCTCTTTACTCATGCAGTCGCACCTGTCGCTCATTTTCGGCTCGTATGGCACATAAACTGCAATTGGAACAAATCTTCCGCCTGTGTGACGAGGCCGAACTGTGTGTAGATTATGCTTCCGGGATTTCGTATAATCCTTATTCTGGAAAAGTAAAATTTTTATTAGGGTCTACTGAACGAATTCCCTGTTCCCTGCTGTCCCGATAAATGTTCTCAGTATCATTCGTCGGTGTCTGACTTCCTAGCAAACGTCTTAATCATTTCCAAGAAGCCTCCCCTCTGAAGAGGAAAGATTGGTCTGCCTCTGTAAAGAAGTCTGCGTTCAACTCATGCCTCTAATCCAAATCAGCAAAGGACTTTAACAGACCGTAGGTATGCGATTTCCTCGAAGGTCTTTGTACTGAAGGAGTTCGGCCAAATAGATTCAACGGAACGGATACTGCAAAGAGAAGTCTAATCTGGAATATTTGTACTACCGCAGCCAAAGCGGCGGTTGAAAGTGGAGTGCTCACCACCATTGTGGGTTAGCATTCCAGCAAGCAAAGTATGCTGATTCGCTCCTCGAATAAATCACTTGGACGAAGTTACTAGAAGTGTGTACGCTCACTGTCAGAGGATAACCAAACATCACATGACGGAGACTGCAGTTTTTGTTCCGCCTGGTAGGGCAGCATTTTCAAAAGCTTTTGGCAAATTTGCTGTGAAGATGCGCTCCTGAACTATTTCAGTAAACTCTGAAAATACAAACTCCGCCTCAGAAGTTGGAGGCAGCACGATGGCACTTTTGCCAGGTAGGTTGGCCTGCACAACGGATATGCCTACTCCAACCAAGCGACAGTTTAGCAGTATCCTGTCTCTACCGGAAAGCAGCCAGATCGCTACCACGGAGATGACTGGCATTCTGCTGCTTTTGTAGAACAGGGCCTGTGTTCAGAAGCCCTCAAGAGGCTACCCGAGCGCAACATTAAATTAAATGACGGCACGAATGTCACGGGCCCTGATTTGTCTCATTTCTTTTTTCAAATGTAACCTTCCTCCCCCTCCCCGAGGCCGCCAGCGAAGTCTCACTCTCTCTCACACACACGCTACCTTGAGGACCGGTGTCGGCGGGGTCAGGCGCGACCACCGAATCGCAGCGAAAACAAGTCACAACCTGCTGATGGGGGCTGGCCTGCGACGGGCTTCGAGTGCATGCGAATTCGACTGCCATCCGCAGACAGGGGCGCCTTCGACGCTGCTGCTGTACAATGATTGGGCCGGGGGAGAGAGAGAGGGACTACGCATCCACGCATTTCTAATGGGCGGGGGGCACAACAGGAGAAATCGGGCGGCCGGGTGAGGTGTTACAGCGTCAAGCACATGCATACAGTCGTGCGTGGAACAAGGGGCGTGATGAAGGGGAAAAAACAATCAGATTCCGCTGACAACTGTCCACCCCTTGCCGACATACCCTGCAGCCTACAGGCCACCCGACTTGTCATCAGTTAAACTCATCCGCTTTAATATTTACATGGGACAGAGGACTACTGGAAGGCAACTTATTTTAGTAGGGTGGCCTAGGAGAGAGAGGACTACGCTTTATTTCGAAGGTATCTTTCCAAAACTTTTGGCGAAAATGTCCTTCATTTCACGTGGCCAGAATACAAATAAATAGATGAGGAAAGAGTTGGTGGGCTTGCATAAAAACTGCCCAACTATTGTAGGGTCAGTTCGAATTCAGACCTTATTTGCTATCCACGCTACCTCACCTTTTCGTCTAACACGGGTGCTACCTTTCACCCACAGTGTCAACGCACCATTCGTCTACCTCAGTTTTCTGACATCTGACCTACATCGGATAATAAAAACCAGCGAAACTACAAGCTAGACAATAATCAGCATCCAAACTTTCGACGCCCCCCCTCGCATTGCTTAATGATATTGCATTGTGCTAGCGCATTACAAAATCCCGTTTCGCCCTCTGCCAGATTGGAAAGGGAGGATACGAAATTTCATTAGGCTGTGGCAGCATTGCCAGTGGATATTGCCACAGATCTTCACAATATTGTAGATTGTCCGCCCACAGGAGCCCCATATACTCCTCTAAAGTGTTAGGGGGCGCTCACCGATCGTTCATACGGAACTCACTCGTTCCGTTGTGCCTTAAGGGCTCTCCCTCGAGCCCAACCAGCAGCCGCACAGCGGCGCATGACATATAGGCAGAATGATATTACCGACAAAGACAAGGGAGACTGGAATGGCCATTTCTGGCTTATTAGCCGTCGTCAGCCAGCCATACCCAAGCCCGAAGTGTGGAACACCCGAGCCTCGAACTCGCGACCTGTTGGTTTAGAAGTCAACGCCTCTACTCACCGGGCCACGAGCCCTCTAAAGTAGACCCTAAATTCCCAAATGACCCTATTAACCCAAAAGCGCCTGTAACGTTTGATTTCTGAGGAAGACCTTGTTTTTAAGAAGTCCACGCAGCTCCTGGGGCAGCTGGAGAACGGACGAAGTCGTGATGTCAAAATGTTTAAATAGCTACCCTTTCAACGAATACTGTCTTCCGTGCAAGCTATCCTTGCACCTAAAATCCCTCCCTCGTCTGTATATGTGATCGGGGGGGGGGGGACTGGTGACCGCATTCTCAAGTACTACCGGCCGCCTGTTACAGACAATGTTTCCAGTCGTACTAAAACTGAATCAACTACGCCTACAATGGAGGATGTCATGACACGTGCATGCGCTTCCATCCTTGACGTTTCACAGCTTTGTACCTCTCATGTTTCTTACCGTCGAAGTCCTTCCATTCCTCGCCGTCTGAGGTCCCCCTCTGCACTGTCAGGCCCGTCCACGCCTGGCGGGTGTCACCACACCATTACGTAAAATACCCATAACTGTCGATTTCTATATCGTTGGAAAAAAATTCTCGGTGGAAAATTCACCTGGCGGGCAGTAACGGCGACGAATTTGGTCGGTCCAATCTCGCCAGGTCGCCTGCTCCACATTTTCGACAGGCATTCCTGCCGTAATTTCCTCGTGAACACTGGTGCTGCCATCAGTTTAATCTCCCCTTCTCTGAGTGACCGTAAGCCACTTAACTCTTTACTTTCCTCCAGACAGCCAAAAGTACCCTCATTAAAGCATTAAGTCAACGATCCCTAACTTTAGATCTTGGGTTATGACGTTCTTTTCGTTGGATATTTAACATTTCTGGTGTTAATACCGCCATTCTCGGTGCTGATTTTATATCCTTTTTCTGTCCCCTCGTTGATATCAGGTGTCATAAACTTGTTAACTCGACCACATCCTGGAATTTTAAGTGTTCAACTCTACTATTCCATCATCCAGTCCATGTATTACAACAATCCCATCGTCCACTCCCCATCATCGTTTGCTTTCGGAAGTTCCATCTTTCGCCCGGCCTTCACAGTTTGACCAGCCTATTAAACACTCCGTCATGAA
>CACRXP010000178.1:560630-609085 GCA_902702965.1 Spirometra erinaceieuropaei | reverse complement strand
CATTGAATTTCAGAAGTTTCCTTGAAAAATTTAGGTCCTTCCATCAAATAAATGTCACGACTTATCGTCGAATCGGACAGCAGCCTGAAATGTCTGTGCAACCCCGCCTAGGGATATCTCTGCACATCAATTGCTGGGCGAGAGGCTTAGACGGCTGATAGTAAAACACTCCGTCGGCAAGCTAACTGTGGCTTGTGGACGCAAAGCACGTGGTTGAGACAATATTCGAAACAACAAGCACGCTCGTCTCCATCTCCGTGCTTTCTCCTAGGCTGCCAAACCGACACTGTTCACTCTAGCAGCTTGTGATGTACGTCTTTTTTTAATCAGTTCGAAGAGGAAAACTGCTCTGATCGACCGCAAAGTGGCCCTCTACCAAGCGAAAGCTGAAGCAGTCAGTGAATCCCGTTTATCTAAAGAGGGATAACTGGAGGAGGAGGAGGAGGAGGAGGAGGTGGGTGCCGGACGTCCAATGGTAGAGTGACGAAACACCGGATTCGCTTAGAGCCTCAATAACAACCTTGTGAGACGGCTGTCCTGTCTGCCGCAAAGCATCAAGGGACATCTCCTGACCAATAAACTGCCAATCTCCGGGATGAACTTCACTGCCGTCATTAGCGTCTGTCCTCCCCTCCTCCCCCCAATGACCGACTCCGACGATGTCAACGGTAAGTTTTACAAATACCTGCATATCCTTCGGACAACTCTGCCAAAGACAGACAAGTTGATTGTGCTTGGCGGCTTCAACGCACGCATCGACACAAACCACACTACCAGTAAGAAAATGCTAGCTTGCCATGGAAACGCCATTTGCAACAGAAATCAGCTTCTCCACCTGCAGGCCTGTGCGGAACACGTTCCCCTACCTACAGACATCTGCTTACTCCCCGATACGAGAGATGTCAACGTGGGTGTGCCATCGCTCTTGCCACTGGCAACCGCTGGACCATATTCTCGTCAAGGGGGTGAGGGGAGTTAACCAGTGCGATGTACGGATCACAATGTTGGACTGGTTACTGCCTTGTCGTCTTGACAATGAGGCTGAAAGGCCAAACTTGCAGGCGGTTGTAAGGTAAGACAACACCAAGGAGTTTAAGTACTGTAATATTAGATTCTCCCGACTGGATTTCACGGTTGCACGTATTTCAACTTCAAATAAATACGGGCTTTGAAGGCAATTGCCAGTGCCGATAAATCCAGTTGAGAGTGTTGTGGAATGTCATCTAGGCCACCGTTATAAAAGTTTTCGCGAACTTCAACGACACCGGAATCGGTTCGATGACGAAAACGAAGATGTATGACGCCTGTTCTCTGAGAAACACAGGCGACACACGACCTAAACCGACATCAGCCACAAGGCCACATACTTCCGATACCGGAGCCATGTGCAACGGAGATTGCGAAGATAAAGAGCTATTAACTGACTGGAAGAGCCAAGGAAATTCAAGTTTATCCCGACCGCGATGAGATAAACAATTTACTCGTGGCCTTTAAAAGAATCTACATCCCTCAAAACAAGGGGGATCTGACAGCGCTCAGTCAGGACGATACACTCCTCGCATCGGGAGTGTCTTAGATCCTGGAGGGGTGAGAGCAGCAGTTTATGATTGTCCACGAACACCCGTTCACAATATGTAAAGGAGGCATCAATCGCCTTCCTTTTAAAAGACAATGAACGTAGTGCAGCCGCTGTCCATCAGCAAAGCACAGGCCGCCGACGCAATTACAACGGAAATCTAAGAATACGGCGGCCTCCGACTGAGAAAAATTCATCTCTTTTACAAGATGATGTGAATACAAAGATGAAACAGCCTGGGATGCAAGGATTCCATAATTGACCACATACACAAACGCAAGTGCAGCCGAGAAGTCTGTGATTATCACAAAGGAATCACCCTCCTAAACGTTGCGGGTAGTCTTCATCCGAATTCTACTCTATCCGCCGTAGACGCATCTGGAGCGAAGACTCCTTCCAGAAATGCAGTACGGATTGCAGAAACGACATGGAACTATTAGAAGAATGCTAGAAACTGGGAATCAGCCTTTATAACGCGTTCGAGGATTCGAAATGGTGACGGAGCTTTTCCCATAATTAGTAAGAGTGAATGACTGTGCTCGTCAAGAACAATGTGGCTGTCTCTGAAGCGTTTGCGGTTAGAAATGCGGTGAATTTTGGCTGTGTGCTCGCTCTCATTCTCTTCAGTTTCATGTTCCCCGCCATGCACTTAGAAGCCTGTCGTGAGAAGCGGCCAAGAATCAACAGCATCTACCGAACCGACAGACCACTGCTATGCATACTTTATATGTAAGCGATAGCACGAGCCACTACGACCAGCGCAAGGTGGGTGATTTCGCGCTGAACGCCGCAACAGAAGAAGACATGCGGCGGAGCGTGGACCTCATCGTCTCCGGCTTATCCTACTTCCGATTGACAGTCGGTCCGAAATAGACAGTGGTCACCTACCGAACGGCGCCAACTGATGTCTACAACGAACCGTCCATCAACGTCAACGGAACTCCTCCCGCAGCAGTGGAAAAAGTCGAGCATCTGGGAACCAGCATTTCAAGGAACATCGAGATTGGCGATTAGATTGGAAGTCAGATCTCCAAAGTCGTTCGGGTCTTAGCTAGGCAGGAAAATGCAGTCGAGAATCGCCCTGCTATCGTTCCCAAAACGAAACCGAGAATTCAGGGACTGACTTTTTATGGATAGTGCAAAAAAGCCAGACAAGAGAGACAAGCCACCGTCGCTCCAGGTACATCCGATGGATGATGAAGGCGAATTGTCAGGAAAAGATCTCAACCACAAAAATCCGGGAAAAAACCAACGTCCTCAATATCCGCGTCCTGTTGAGCGAGATGCGACTGCGACAGTGCAACAGCGCCGGAAAGATGGCTGATGACAGCCTTTCCAAGCTGCTATTCAGCGGCGTCGCCGTCATCGTCGTCGTTACGGATTCTCGCATGCAAGGCGGACAAAGGTGTCATTGCAAAAACACCCTGAAGAGCACCCTCAAGCACATATAAATAAATTAGGATACTTGAGATAACCCCGCTTAAGAGTGGCAGGCCGGGCGCACTGCCATGAAAACTTGAGCAACCTTTTTGAAGGCTAACCCATTAGCCGCTGCCAAGGCAAAATCGTGACTTGCAGGACTCAGTTGTAGTGTACAAACAACGCAAGCGTTCAACCGCTGCTATTGTGTCCACGTTGTCAACTTACCTTCAAGGCCTGCATCTGCCTCATAACATATATGCAGTGCAGGGCAATTATCAACACGACCAACCCGCCTCTCATTTTGTGCCATTCTGCCAAGGATCATCTGGCCATGTGACCTGGTTGGTCATTTGTAAATTCATCGCAGTGCGACTGTCGAAGCAGTGCCTGGTGCCCCGACATGCAAGCCTCACGTCAGTATACTGTCCCAGAACATTCGGTAATCACACTGTCCTCTTCGGCAATGTGTGCGTCTATGGATATTTACAGCAAGATGACACATTCCCGACCACCACAACACTGTCGCATGCGCATGGAAATACATATAGATCAAGAAAGTTTGCCAAAATCGAGACGCACTTCTTTTAAGTACATGATTTAGAGATGGCGACACTTCACACAAACCGAATATGAAGATTTCCTGCATGTGTCCTTTGAGATATGATTCAATTAATACATTACTAAAACATAAAAACAGGAACATGCACACAACTGACGCATTTTCTCAGATATTATTTGCATTGGCATTTGGAAAGATTATTAACCACTGTGTTACGTGATGTCGGGTATAAATAAGTCTGCAGTTATGTTCCGCACAAATGATTGTCAAGTTTTCATTCGAATGATCTTTATTTTTCCGGTCACCGAAGACATTACTATTGCTCATGAACTTTAGCACGTACCGTAAAGTAAGACTAATCCGTGCACAACGGCATGCCAACTTTGGACAGGAGGCATCCTCGACCACATTTGGCCCCCGGTAGATTAACAACTTCTTTCGAACACTACCGAGGGCACGAGTTCCACACAGACAGAGCCTATTGCGCTCACAGCAGAGACAACAGCCTAACGCATAGACAGCCTGGTCCTCAGCGCGCAGGAAACCCTCGAAGAGACCTGATGACTATCTTCGACGCACGCCCCCATGGCAAATTAATTGTCAGGTAGCTGCAGCATCCCTCACCCAATCCTACCAACCTCGTTAACTGCATTTAGAACACTGTCCCCTCCGGGGCACACTACTGAGTACTTGAGATCTGGTACCTACCAACATCGTGCTGACATTTCGTCCTGCCTCCCTCCAGACTTTGGCAAAAATGAACATCAGAACATCAATATTGATCCAACTGTGAAAAACTCGGCGCCTCGGTGGGATTCGAAACCGCGCAGTGAGGGGAAGGCTTTAGTACAGCCAACTCCCTAACCACTTGAGCTACGAGGTCCCGCCGGGCGACGCGAGTTTATTCACATTTGGGTCATGTTACCCGCCCAACCTACTGCAACGTCTGGAATTCACCAAATCGGATACAGTAAGTTGACTGCCCAAGCAGGATTTCCTAAGTAATTCACCTAGAATTCACCAGATGACTACCAGGCTCACGTAATTCATAGACGTTTTGGCATATTTTTACTTAGGAAATCCTGCCTGGGCAGTCAGCTTACCACATCAGATTTGGTGGATTCCAGACGTTAGAGTAGGTTGGGCGGGTAACATGGCCCAAATGTGATTAAACTCGCGTCGTCCGGCGGGACCTCGTAGCTCAGGTGGTTAGAACGTTGGCTGTACTAAAGCCCTCCCCTTACTGCGTGGGTTCGAATCCCACCGAGGCGCCGAGTTTTTCACAGTTGGGCCAATATGAAATATGGGAATGGCAGCTCGTATCCCAATAGGTGTGGCGTGAACCACCAACTAGGCCTGTTACCACACCCCGAATGTTGGCATTTTTTACGGGTGCACATTCTTAATAACACCTGCCAGACTCCGACCTAGTTCCCGGATTGATCCACCACATCTACGCGCGGCCCGTTTTCCGGGCCTTATAACATTCTGAAGTGCTCAGTTGACTGTCTACTTCACTTTTCATGGTGTGGCTCGCCTGTCAGATGGCCAAGAAGGCCTACTCTTTAACAGTTTTCATTTTTTGGTGCTGACTTAAATGACGAGAAAGTTCTATTTAGGCTTATGAGAAAATCTCTTTCCGCCTCTGTCCTGAGAATGCTCGAAGTAACTTCGCACTGGTTCTTCTGTCGACAGCCGGGGCAAAGGGAATATTGATCCACCAGCTGTCCTCGATGTGCGGACACATCAAAAGTACACCGGAGTTTGACAATAGTACGCACAGTTCCCTAACACACCCTAGGCGTCGGTAGCGGTCATTCTAAAAATCTACCTAAACGAAGCAGTCGCCCATGAAGTGAGCACGTGGTTGAATCGGAGGGCTTTTTAATACGCTGGCCTTCCTTGTGAATTTACTTCCAGTCTCAAGTGTTGATATTTCGAACACTGCTCCCTCACCTGTTATATTCTCTAACGTTTAGCTCAGACAATTTGCAAATACTCCGATTCCTGTAAAAAAAACTTGGGAACAAAGGATTTAAGTGCTAGAATAACGCTCGAGTGACCTGCGAAGCACCTTTTGATGTCAGTTTGCAGTTCCACCGGTCACCTACGGCAGCCAACTGTCTGATGTAGAGTGGATCTACAAACCCCGATGCTAGCCACAGAGAAGGCCAGGGAGGAGCGAGAAAGTAATTCTAGAATGCCGAAGCACGTTGCCAACAGTCAGTGCCTTCCTGAATGTCTTCACTAGTTGGCACCATAAGCTCGATACTTGAGTGAAGATGCCCGAGAACGTCTGCCAGTCGCCACCCGAATGCCTGCACTGCGAATAAACATTCGGGGCTACCACGTCCATGTGCTTCCGCCTCTCCCCCCCCTCCCCCAGATCATAACACTCCAACCGCTGAGTTGAGGCAACCCAGCTCGCAGACCGTGGCCCAACAATGAGCGGGTTATGCCGGCTCCCGCACCCCCCCGCGGGCTCTGTAGCTCAGACGAGGAGTATAAAAGCCACCTAGGCTACTATATGGTTATCGTCGATTATGACAGGCGATCCAGCTATCTGCGTCGAATAAGCAGCCAGGACGCTTGCAAACTACTAAGGATAAGACAGAAAACCAGTTACCAAAAGGAATTAAAATTGCATCAGTTTGTCTCCCAATTTGCTTACAAAGTTGAACGTTGGCCAGCGCAGTTAGTGTTTGAAATGTTCGAGTGCGAGGAAGAACGTACCTGATTGCTTTTTCAGAACATGCCAAAATTCTCATGGGAGTTGGCTCAGATACCCAAGCAACACCGACCACCTTCCGAGCACAGCCAACGTCTCTTTGATAACCAATCAGGCACCGACTAATTCGCCGTGTAGTCCACCAGTGGAGGAAACCCCGACTTGAATCACAAACCCACAGACGGTGAGCAACAACAGAGAAGTGTCTCTGAGACAGTCTCGTACAAAACATCCCGGTAATCGCAAAACCGATTTTAAACAGACTGTTATCGCGACAGATGCAAACAGCGAGCAGCCATCACCATCGGTTCCGTCGAGAAAAAATGGCTAGACAGTGGCACCTCGTCCTTTATTAGATCAGCCTGTATGCTGACATTCGGTTTCGCTTTCGTAGCCCGCCATCGCAAAACCAGACTGGAGTTCTTCCGCACAAAACACAATAAGGAGCTGCTGTTACAAAAACCGAAGTTTTTGTGTCAAGGTCTGCCAGATGGGGGGACGGCTATCCTATAGCCCCGGATGGGAATCCTTTAAACGTCGTATCGAGTACAACTGCCCTTTCAAGTCAAAGGTCCTGTAGAAAGAAGTTCAACAAGCCAGAAAGAGGGAGCGATCGCACTGAGAGGTGCACCCCACCTAAACGACAAACGGGATGGAGGACATCAAAACAGAGGCCGAGCAAAACATTTTAAAGAATTTTATCAGTAAAAAGTATAAAGTGTAGAAATTACGTATCGAAATTGAAGTAAGGTTTGTGAAATCGTGTCCTACGCTCTCTTACGACAAAGGAGGCAACAGCGATATAAAGAGACATTCGGGAGATAGGGTGCGGCTTCGTTGGACCGCGGGAAACTTGGCCTCGACAGAGCGGGGGACAGGAGTGAGTCCGCACGGACGAAAGGACACATGCAGGCACAAACAAATTGTGCAAGGGGGAGAAAGAGCCGGTATGGGGAGCTCGAACCCGGCATAGTCTGTGTACACAGACCGGACGGTTGGCGAGCCGAAGTCCTGGTCCACAAAGAAATGCAGAGAAGCAGGGGCGTCTTGTACAGAGAGGATTGGAAACAGTAGCAACTGCGAGGTAAAAATCCGCGGTGGGAGGGGGCGCTACTCCGGAAAGGATACGAGCAAGAGATCAAACGAAGGTGCAGGTGGGGAGATGATGGTTGCAAAATGAAAACAAAAATGCAGATCCCGTAGAAAGTCGACGGGTTGTAAAAAAGCGTGAAAAAAGTGTCGAGGGCGGCCGGCAACAAAGTGCAGTACACACAGCGGATCCCTGCAAAGTACATATATACACACGGAAATACATGTAGGTAGACAAACACAAATAACATTTAGTACAAAAATAAAAAAGGGGAAAAGGCAGGAATACCCCGTGACCTAAAAAGGGGGTATAGGGGAGGTCATTAGTGATGTGGTCGTGCAATTAAAAGGCAAGGATGCACCAGGCAGCATAATGATGGTAGTAACGATACTGATAATGATGGTAATAAGGATACTGATTACAAAAAATGGTAAAAAAGTGGTGTCACTTTGAAGACCGGGTATCAGCAAAAAGTGGCGCGAAAAGGTGAGAGGGTCAGTCATTGGCAGATGCGGCTACTGAGGCGGTTCAAGCTTTTCGAAGGAGGACAGATGAGGCAACTTCTGGGGAACAGCAGAAGCCACGGTAGTTGAGATCGGCGGAGGCAATTTGAGAAGATCTTCGCGCAAGTTGGGGAAGGAATCGGCCAACTGCTCTAGCTGAAGCCTCAGCTGACTGGCCTCATTGCGGTACCGCTCCAGTTCGGATTCGAGGCGTTTGACATAGTTGTTCTGTTCGGCCACCTTGTTTTCAAGAGAGTTGATGAGGGAAACCTTACGCTCCCGGCAACGCCGTGCGGCCAGTCGGTTGCGGGCACGTTTTCTTTCCACCTTGAGCTTGTTTGGATCTATTCAAGGGGAATAAGGTAGGCATGCACAATATCCTTTGTTAGACTGATGCCATGCAAAAGTAGTTAAGTTACTACTCACTAATGCAATCTAAAACAATGAACTCATATAAAAGTATCAAATACGACGGCACCTCTAAATAAGGATGAGGGAGGCCTGTGATGTCCATGTAGCGAAGTAAAGGCAACACGTTTTATACATCTTAACAATCCTAAAACTTGGCTATCTGGCTTCGTCTACCACCAACACCGGAGTAAGAACGGGTGTGAACACTTAGATTCAATCAACAGGCGTATGGGCAGACAGGCTGGATTAGGGAGTCACGGGACAGTTTAAGTCAGTCTGTGACTGCTGAAATGTTGGCTAGAGAATGTTCGACGAGCTATGAAGGTAGGAGTTATGGCATTTATAATGCAAAGGTGGAGACTAGTACATGCAAGGGGCGAGAAACCGGGCGATTATCTAGTTTGTCATTCCAGCTGACCTTGTCCGGTCGTGCCTCTGGAAAACAGTGGAACCTCTGAGGACTGAGATCGGTCCTGCGTGACAGCTTGTAGCTGTAACCAAACAAACGGGCCTGTAAATTAGCGCGATGCCTCAAAAATCTTGATTTATGCGGCTGTCAACCGGCGGAATAACTTGGCGTTTGAGGACAAGCGTCAAACTGTGGGGGTCCCTCCTAGACCTTGTTTGGAATCACAACACGATGAGCTTGGAAGGTAAGGGTGGGATCGATGCTGTGCAAACCTCTCATTATAATTCAACTACCGCTAAGGTCAATAGTTCCTTCTAAAGGTAGCGCCGGTCCTAGTCTGTCATGACGGGAAAACTTGGTGTAGGGTCGGTTTCTTGCAATTTCTGAATCTAAAGATGGGCGTTCCCGGCCCACCTTGCTGGGGTTCAGGCTCGTGATGGTATAACAGCTGCCAAACGTAAACTCGCGCACTCGACTACTGATAAATCATGCGAGAAAAACCGATCTCCAATCTTTTAAACCAGTGACACAACCAATTACTGCAACAGAACTCCCAAAACGAGTGAACAAGTGCTAACTACATCGCCCACTCGTGAACTGCAGCGTACGAGAACTATGTTACTACGCTATTGTTAGATCGCAAAGACATTGTTGAAGGAGGCCGGTTTGGACAGATTTAATGAGTCGGTGTGCATCTTAAAGGTTCCACGACAAGCAGTCAAGGTCTCAAGACAGGACCTGAAAGCTCGTGTCTTGAACATTTACCCTTAACTACAGTCAGTAAGATCTAGTGGGTGTTTACCCTTCCGAACATCGCGGCCTCCAGTGCTGGCATCAGGTATGACGACCCTACTTACAGGACAAGCCGAATTTAGGAGTGACGAGGGGCGGCGTGGGTTACTTGAATGAAAGCATTCACCGCTGAGGGAATACGACTTCGCAGTGTCGGGAAATCATGCTTCATTCTGCCCTTCAGAGCGCCTGTATCCGTTCTTACCAGCTGACTCGCTGAAGTTAGGGTTAATGCTTTTAGTTTGTATGAGATCTGCCGAATTTCAAAGCCGGAGAAAACTTCCAAAAGTGCGATTAAGACGAAGAGGTAATAGGATGGCCGAGGGATCAGCGCGTGGAGTGGGTTGATTACGACAAGATCATAATACATCATCGAGTCCACAATCCGTGAAGACAATAGCTTTTTGCTCCCGACGAGCTGGATCAAGCACATTGGCAACAGAAGAGCCGGTGACGTTGCGTGGGACATAGGATGGCAACGCGAGGCATTAATCCCCCAGTCCGGAGACTTCTCAGTCGAAGATTGGCAGCTGGCAAATAACACTCCCAAAGCAACAATTCCAGATACTCGTCCTTGCCAATTATGAGTGGCACTTCTGATGCTGCCAATTCCCAGGCGTCAGTCTGCTAAGGGTGCTCGACTTGGCAGTCTGACTCGAGGAGGGCATCCCGATTTGATTAAGAATCCTAGAGTGGCCAGGCCCTGGGGGACGGAGAGGATCGACAGGGCTTGTAGTGTGCGTATAAACTTGTGAAACACCAACCGAAGTCCTCATACAAACTTAAGTTGACAAAGGTTCCTAATAATGACAGAAACCATTGCAAGTTAGTTTAAATACCTTAGCATGCTACTTCCAGCTCCCTTGCCTCCCGCTCATTAGGTGACAAATGGGAGTAATACCACTATAAAAGTAGTGTGTAGTTTCCCATTGCCTTTTAATGCTGGTGTGAAGTCGATTATGCCCTCTAGGAAAGACTGAGATGTAAGACTGAACCTTGTCGACATTTGCAATTTAGACATACGGATTATCCTGATGTTTTTACTCCAATAAGTCGTCCCGACTATTTGGCACACAGTTGCTTGGGCAAAAAGCTAGAGCCATAATGGCAATCGGAAATCAATTATTTTACCCGACATTCCAATGAATAGTAATTTACAACTGAAGCCTCGAAAATCAAGTAGCGATATTTTTGAGACGGGAATAAACTTTTTCCGTGCTCACAAGCATTGCAATCCCTTAAACAAGCCTGCTTATTTCTAGGTATACTTGGGAATGCTCGGGGAGGGTTTCAAGAAGAGCAATATATGAATAACTCCTATTTTGAAAATTAAAAGCTTAATACTATGGAGACCACCATAGCAGATTGCCCTGGGATCTCTGTCTTCGAAATGTGTTGCCCTGCGAATGAGATGACAGCTTGAAGAGAGAAAACATTGAAACCAGTCGGGTGGGTACCAAAAGAAATATGGCAACGTACCAGTGGGATCTTGTGCATCTCCACAAGGTGGGACTGAACTAGACCGGTTTGAGGACTCCTCGATATCCGTTTCGAAAGACCTCGATGGAAATTCCTCCATTTTCAGCCCTCCGGCAAGGTTAGGTGCAAGACGTCCACCGGTAGCACCTGTGGTGTTGGTAGCCCCGCCCGGATTGACGCCACCAAGGGCCGTCAGACTTAAGTGGTCCATCAAATCGCCGGGACATGGTTGTTGCTGCGAAAGACCCATATCACTAACGTGGGCGGCCGTGCCGGAGGAGGCAGCAGCGTTCACAATGGCCTGCGCCGCCGCAATCGTCGGTTCGTGGCGACGACGGTTGCGCTTCTTACTCAGGTCATTTGCAGCGCCGACAGTGTTG
This sequence comes from Spirometra erinaceieuropaei, assembly GCA_902702965.1. Taxonomy (NCBI): domain Eukaryota; kingdom Metazoa; phylum Platyhelminthes; class Cestoda; order Diphyllobothriidea; family Diphyllobothriidae; genus Spirometra; species Spirometra erinaceieuropaei. The sequence continues at coordinate 597,736 of CACRXP010000178.1, read as the reverse complement.
GAAATGGCACGCTTTCGGTTGCAGCACTTGTCTGCACTCTGGGAGGGTAGCTGCTGCTGCTGTTGAGAAACCGGAGAGTATCCGCCCAGGCCATTTAAGTGCTGCGGTTGCTGTTGCGTCATAAGCATTTGATGTTGTTGGTGTTGATGCTGGGTGGACAGAAAGTCGGAAGTTACTTGTTGCTGCTGCTGAAGGCGCAGACCCTGACGATCAAGGATACTAGAACCGGTAGCAAAGGCAGAGGGGTCATCCAGGACGCCATAGCCGATAACGTTGGCGGCGGACAGCTGACGGGCGTTCAGACTACGGGAGCCGTGTTGAGATCCATCGCCAGAGAGAAGAACGTTCTGTAGGTTTGAAGGATAAGCAAAGCAGAAGATAGAGCAGTGGGGACTCGGGAATCCTGTGGACCTCTAGCGAATTAATTGGTATTCTGAACACATCTGGATGTCCTTACAGATGACATAAACTGATTTACCAGGACGATCTTAGAAATTGTCTAGCAAGGCCCGAGGGAAGTTAACTCTGACTCACACAATATGTAGAAGTAGGATGATACGAAGCACCAGGTGGCTTATTTGGAAGCTAACGCACGTACTGGATGGCTCACTATCGTGGGCAGGTGCACTATAAGCCATTGCGGGGCCAACTCCTTCCCCCGCCACATCGTCTGAAATATGTTACTACACGGGGAGGGGGGACAGTTAGACGAGAATTACGCAAGCCGACGGCTGGAAGGATCCTCAGACGCTTAGTGTCGCACCGTACCAGCGTTCTAGTCTTAGGTTGTTCCGGTCGACAGTAGGGACATGGCTAACCGATAACGGCAAATGAGCTAAAAATGGCATTTCAGTCCTCCATGTCTTTGTCCATCGCTGATATGTGGCAGCTAACGAGGGCTCTGGACTGAGACCCCAAGGCAAAGCAGGAGTACGTATACCCTTTTTGCAATCAGAATAGGCCGGTTAACAACACCCCGGAATAACTTCAACCCTAGCTACTTTAACCTATCTGCCCGACAAGGAAGGGTTATTGAGGCCCTCGTTTCTTGTCACCGCCTGGTTCTGCTTTAGTGAGGGGAAAACGACGTGATAGGTACGTTTGCGGCTGTTTGAATCTGAGACCTATCCATCAATTGATGAACCCTGACGCCTGCCTACCCACGAGTTATCTTGAAAAATAATAAGTCACCGATCAATTTAAAAACAAAATTCTGATGATATACACACTGGCGGCAGCAAAAGGAAACAATCTTCCCGACAAAAACTTGACAGTTTGTCAGCTGAGGTAGCTGATTATAGATCAATAGAAGGGGCATTCTATACTCCGCCAGCTTGGACAGGCACAAGACCTACCCCTCGACATTGTTCGATGCATCTTGTGGTAGTGGTAGGGGACTAGGCTAGATCGCAGTTGGTAGCCAGGCCCCGTATTACAGGTGGCGGGGGGGTTGTTTATTGGGGATATTTTATGGGGCTCCATAATCACATCTGACCCATTTGGATTCCGTTTTACGTTTGAGGTAAGGATTAGGGTACCGGTTCATGGTTTCCGATTTTCGGGTTATGCATTCAGGCTTAGGTTTTCGGGTTACGGTTAGGGTCTGAGCGTACGACTAGGTTTCAGTATTACGGTTAGGGTTTCCAGTTACGGGCTACGGTTACGTTTACGATTTCGGTTAGGGTTGCCGTTAGGGTTAACGGTTAACGTTTAAAGTTGAGGTTTGGGTTAAGGATAGGATTAGGGTTAAGGTCGCCGTCCGCTCCCCATTCCTGGCTACCGACTGCGATCTAGCCGGGGACTATAGCCGGTGCTCCCTGTTGATGGAACATACAGTAGGTGGACTAACTTATGAAATGTCAACCGAAATTAGGAAATGCGTTTTCGTTTCGAAAAGATTACTTAAGTAGCATGCGTTTTTCTCGGCTATTTCGGACGACCTTGAAAATTTAATTTTATTTCATGGAAAACGTGCATAAAATATTCTTTCTTTTGCTCCTTCAGTAGAAAATTACGTCCTCTTCCAATTTTATACTCGAAGGAGGGGTATAATTTAGTTTTTAAAAAGTTTCCCAATTCCCGAATAATTCTGAGCCCCGAACTGCCGTTACATTTGCATTCATGGTCTCCAAACTACAAGCCATATATTTTCCGTGTACAGAAAGCCGTACGTTTCTCTGTGGTATTAAGGAGACCATATGAGGTTCATACAATTGAGCGGTGGATTTAAACCATAGTGTTAACTTTACAAGCCACATTGGTAAATGCAGAGACATGCCGTTTTACGAACGGCCTTTTCACGGTATTAAAAAATATCACAATTAGAAACTTTTTTTAAAACCGAATTATACCCTTCCTTTGAGTGTACAACTGGAAGAAGACGTAATTTTTTACCAAATGTGCAAAAGGGAAAATATTTTATGCATGCTTTCCATGAAATATAATTGGATTTTCAAGGACCTTTAAAATCAATGAGAAAAACTCACGCTACTTAAGTAGCCATTTTTTACCGAGTATACTTTTTGCATGCAGTCGGAAAAAAGTTCGTTCGAGAGCCGGCGTCCTTAGGTAACTGAGATATTATAAAATTATGCTCCAAGATGGTTATTCTTACAACCTTACTTAATTAATCTTTTCGAAACGAAATCGCATTTCCCAATTTCCGTTGACATATGAGTTAGCCCACCCACTGTACGATCGAAATCGTTGGCGTCATAAGGTCACCCATTTATCATCTTACTTGCTTGTACTTGATACGGCTGCGATCATGCCTGATCATCTACCCTCCCATCAGAAAGTGTAGATGTCCCAGTGCCGAACAATAAGCCATCGCTGGCAATCACTGGAGGGACGGTCAGGCGCTTTCGTTACAATAAATGCTCGATAAGGACAGTTCCCATTAACCCGATATGGAGCCAGGAAAGTTCGCTGCCACTCATTAACATTCCGAAAAGGGGAGTGAAGTGACAGAAAGAGTCAACTGACCAAACACACCGTAGAAAGACAGGGTCCATTATAGTTTGATCAATGTGATGTCTGAAGTTTTTAAGCTTAAGATTCAAGATTCGTCGCCGGTCCGTCAAATTCATACGACTTTCCCGAACCTTTTCGAGCCGAGGGGGCTAAAAAGTGGAAGTCGGATGCGGTCGACTACCGCCAGCTCAGAAGTCTTCTGGACATATAGGAAGATAACTACATCCTGAAGACTTTTCGCTTCTGCTGAAGGGACCTAGATTAATTTAGACTAGTTAGAAGACGGCTCAGGTGATTCACCCAATCAGGCCCTTTTGGAACGGCAACCTAGGTAGTTTTGAGGGCAACTGAACGACCACTAACATTGCTCTGAAACCTCCATTACTTCGCCTACATAATGGGGGGTGAGATGGCAAGAAGAAAAATGGGTTTGGCACTATGCACCAGGAAACGTCAGAGGTTCTGGTTTCAAAATAAGGTGTCCTACAACGGACACAGAAGTGGGTGAAAAGTGCTTAAGAAATTGGAACAGCTAGCCGAATACTAATGAGCCTACAAAGGCATTTTAAGGCCGGTTATATCAGTAAAAAGAGTGAACATTCCATGTGCAAGAGTTAAAGGACAAGGACACCAAATCTTGATACGAAAAGGAGCAGGAAAAGGCATTATTGTTGCAAATGGTAGCCAAACGCGATACTAAGTGATATACGAGTGGTTCAAGGAGTCAACAAGCAGTTTAGATGGGCTGCCTCCAGATGTAGGGGAAACGAAGGCCAGGCAATCCGGTTTGACCGAGCATTCTATTCGTCTGGACCGGCTGACTGCTAGAGACTAGTTTGCGAAGCAACCGATGCAGAAAGACGCACCGTCCGTGGGTACGTGGGCTGTGTGCAATAACAAGGCCGCCACGATGCCGCTTCAGCTCCGGATGGCGCAGCGCGATGGAGGCGACGATGCGCGGCCTTGACTACGAGTCACGTTCTGAACGAGTCAAGGTCACATGCACGCGAAGAGTGCACGAGTGAGTCATCGACTTCGCTGGCGTTTAACTTCTTCAGCGGCAGTGGCAGGCGAAAAGCATGTGCAAAACAGGCAGTGGAGGCGGGTGGGGGGTGCAATTTCCCCGCGGAGGGGCGCGTTTAAGGTGGTCCTGGGGATTGGCCATCGCATACGCACTGGCCGCCACGTGTGGAGAACAAAGACTGGCGCAAGTGGGGGGAGAATGGAGGGGGGACGCGACAACCGGCAACCAATGCGGGGCAGCGAAATGCGCGTACGTACTAGGTGAGGAGACAGATACACGAGAGCATACACGCGCACGCGAAAGTGGGCTAGTGCGACGAATGCGGATGCGACGCGCACCGATGAGTCACCGGTGTTCGTTCTGCGATGCGCAGAGGACGAAGACTGACGAAAACAACCGCGACGACGATATAAGCCGAAAGTTGTGCATGACTCATACGGCACCCGTCGTCTCCTCCTATCCCACGCATAGTGAATCAAAAGCGTACATACTCATGCACAACACATCATACAGGCGTGCGCCAGGGCGCAATATACCTCTGCGGTATGCATGCGCAAGGGTGCAATCTGCTTTGTTTATTTTCGGCCAACCCAGCCTCCATAGGAGCCACTTATCGACGAAAACACCCAGACCGCACGTGATCACAGTCGCTTGTTTTTGCACAGCCACTAATCTTGAAAAGGCACCGAATTACACGCGTGGGTGTGCGAGGGCGAATGAATAGGACTTAAGTGGCCCGTTGGATAACCAATGTGTGCTTCGGGTCACGTCAGCTACTGCGCTCGATATCACTGTTTTCTATCAGTGTAATTAAAAACTGGATACCGGCACGTGAAGTTAGGACAACTTTTCCGATAAACTCTATGAGGGATTCAGACCCTTTTTTCTGGAGTCTAGTTCGTGTACGTATGTGGAATAGCACGCGCATAGCAGGCGTGGACAGTTAGTTTAGCAGTGCCAGTCACTACGCATCTCTAGTTATCTTGACTTAGTTTTGCGCCTGAAACATGGTCGATGTAAGAAACGAGCGAAATAAATGCTTCGAAAATCGCCGGATACCAACTCGAGCGGGAGATCACCAACGCCTTGGGTGGCAGCGGCCGTTTCTACCGAGCAGGATAAAAAATCTCTAGGCGGGGAGTGAGGTCGCCGAACAAATCCATTCAGTTTCACATGTAATTCGTCTGCCCTAACTTTGTCACTGGGAAACTGTGGAAGAGGGGATTGAAAATGATCTTGTGAAACCCTTCACTAAAATCCGGGTATTCTTGAAGTCGTGTCTTAGAGGGTTGTCAACTGGCGAATCAACTTACTCCTGGCGATTTGGTCGGGCTGCGATGACTCCTTCTTAGCGTGGTTTTATAGGGAATTCTATTCTAGTGCGCAAAGTTCTGGTCAACGGACAAGGAAGTCCGTGGAATGCGTAAGGCGGGAGTTATTGTCTGGTCCGTAGGCGGCCTCTGAAACGCAAAGCGCTCACTCATTTTGAGACCAACTGATCTCACGTCAACCGATCCTCTGGCATAGAGCGGTGTTGGATGCGATTGTTAGGACGATGACGGTACTCATGAAAGGAGAAGCATGAAGCGTAGGCCCACAGCACACTACCTAACCTCCACACATTTAACAACTTTCCTCCATCCTACCAACACGGCCTGTCGACTTGTCTCGTAGATATCACGGGAATCAAAAATGGACCGAGAGTCTAATTCCTCCACTTTACGACCACATTAATCAAAACTACTTCATAAGGCTTTATCTCTAAGGGTAATTATGTAATAAATGCCCACTTTCCATTCAGTCGATTGGCGGCACCCCAACCCCAAAGACCGAAGAGATAGAGATGCGTTCAGGGTTGGCTTTCAACACACGTACCTATGGCTTCCCCGACATCGCCACCCGCCAGGTCCAGATTCTGGAGGGATGGCAAGTCAGGGTTGCTAAAGACTGTCACTCAAGTTGACAGAAACGGATGAGCCACTTTAACGGCCCATGAACTGTAGTCATCCGTCCGAAACGCCATCCGAGGGCGTCAAAGACATCCCCAGGCGGTGAGTTCTGAGCACGCAGGCTGTGTCTCATGTCCATAAACAAGGATTTTCTTGTCAAAGGCTTCCTATACTCTATAATTAGTGTTCTGTCCGACCTTCGGGGCCGTTTAATGCTGGGTTGCAAGTGCACGTGTTCTGTTGGTCCGATGCGCGATTTCTTCGGGGAACTTACTTCTAGGCTGACCGATGGAAAAGACACATTCGACCTATATTTAGTACTGAAACGGTACTTTCGCTATCAGCAGACGGTTTTATTAAGTTAAATGATTTTCAGGCTTGATGACGAGGTCGACACCGCCCACGGGTGAAGCAACCAAACATCAGTGCATAGTGTGCACACTTTTGTAGAAATGCTTGAAAGGGCAGGTTTGACTTATTCGGAAAATTTTGGCTGATCTGAGGGGCAAACCGTTAACGCTTTGTTTACCTGACCGGGGGTTGAAAAACACGGAAACCCTGAGTCTTAGCAGCCTATTTTTATTAGTTCCCTTCGTAGGTTATCTCTTCAAATGCATCCCAGCTATTTTACAGTTGTCCTGCACGTAACCCGTAGCGTTTTCTTGGGTCGCCAACGCATCGTACCTAACATCTAAACCATCTGAATATTAAGAGCTGGGGCGAAATGTATGATAGCTGGTACGCAAGGAGGGAGATTACTCACTTGATCGCCAGCATTAAGAATGTGGAGAAGGCCGTCCGTCGTTGTCACGTGCCCGTGAAGAGTTATGTCGGCCAGAGAGACAGCCTCACCACCGGCCTGGCTGATCACGTCACAGAGTTCACTTGCCTGATTGATGATCTGAACGGCCGTGGAGGCTGCGAGTAACTGATGTGGGGAAGCAGAATCATCGGTGGAGATATGTGGAATACAGCGGCGCAGGTCAGCAGCGCTGAGTGCATAGTCCTGTTGTTGCTGCTGGTGTTCGCTCGTGACTACGGAAAGGAGGTCCTGGTGGTGTTGCTGGCGACTGCAGTTACTGCCGTTACCACGGAGCGGCGGGAGAGAGAAGCTGGGGCGAGAAAAGGGCGGCAGGAGAACATCCAGGACGGGCTGACAATTGTAGCGCTGTTGCTGTTGACCCCCGCCTAGGTTAGGCGACGTGGAGGAGGCAGAAGAGTTGGAGAGGACTGCGGCGCCGGAGGAGGGGCTACCGCTACCTAGTGGTGATGGCTGCTGCTGTTGCGGTGGAAGTAAGTTGTAGAGAAGGGTAGTCGAACTGTCGCTGTTCTCGCAGGAGGCACTGGAAACAGTTGCAAGGTGGAGGGGGTCGCGAACGGACAACAGAACTGTGCCGTCTGGAAGGTCCTCAGAAACACTGGAAATGGTGCGAGACAAAGAAGAGTGAAAAAAAAAACATCAAAAAGGGGGCGCAGCTTTTCAACCTCATGATATTTGCCCTTTTACTATCGGGTCCTCTCTCTTGGACCTCCGTTCGAAGACAAGTAAATAAATATATCGAACTCAAAGTACAAACGTTTAAAATTTGCTGCACGTAACTGCTTCGCCTGCTCATGCGTGCAATCGCCCCGATATGCCGTAACCCGCCTGGTTGTCCAGTTTCAGATCGGTGAACGAAGGACGCCGGCAGCATTTGTATGCCTCTACGTGGAGACACAGTAGGAGTGAACACTAATATCCTCGTCCTCATTCAGCTCAAATTGAGAAAGTATTTCTTTCCGTCAAAAAATGGCAGTAGGCCCTTATTCACGTGCTATCCATTTGGGGCTGTGAAGATGCTAGATCTAGGCAGGAACAAACAGGTGTGGCGTGTGCGAGGCGAAGGCTTTTCGCCACGTCGCTCACTGTACTCGAGGTCATCTTTTATTGGCCGCACTCGAACTTCCCACTGGTACATGGAAAGAGACCTATTCTCCTATAATATATCCGGCAAGCTGAACGTCGTAGCTTGTACGGCCGTCAGCTGGTTACATAAATCGGACTAACGAGCAGGTTGCAGCTGATCTTACTTAATGTGCGGAAACCTCCACCGAAGCGGGATCCGTGTGGGATGGGAGACTAGCAAGCTTAAACAGGGCCCGGATTCCTGGTCAGCCATTGTGCCCACACATCTCCGACGAGCTTGACGTTGTCCAGTCGGTGGAACAAGTATGGAAAGACTATGCTAGGCGGATACTTCACAAGCATCCCTCAGTACAACCCAACTCACAAACAAGGAAGCAGTGTTCCCTCGGGCAGTGGAGATCTTCAACGGTCACGACAAATGAACCGTCAGTGTTCAAATTCCCTCCTTAAACCCACCTGACGCACTGCTTGATACCACAGGTACACAGTAGGAAGAATCGAAAGTCGCATGAGGGTCAACAAATAAATATGATGGTAGTCTAGTTGAAACCATGACAGAACTCAAAAATGCATCACACTGAGTGAATTCTGTCCAGAAGCGTCGGTCGAGAGTACTTTGGCTTCTTATTGGTTTATCAGAGGCAGATTATTTAGCCCTATTATTCGCCAAAGGAGCCGACAATGAAGTAGTTTGCCCGAGTCGCTGCTAAAGACAATCAGCAAGACAGGCCAGGTCAGACATGATCAAAGCCCTAATTATATTGCATGCGCAGCGAATAAAACTATTAAACCACGATTCTAGACACCACCAACGACTGCAGACAAAAAATGTTAAGGTTGGAGGCAGCTGTTACATGCCGGTATCAGCCGCAGCCGTTAGCTAACATTTACTCCCACATAGAACCGCAGACGGAAGAGCTCACAATAACAATGGTGTTGATGAGCTGACGTTACCAAATATGGATTGTAGTCAGTCGCAGGCTAAACCCGTGACATTTCGAAAGCCAGTTCTGGTAATAAAATCGGATGTCTTTGCGGGTGTGGATATGCATGCGGTTAAGGCAGAAGTATCTACGAATTGGTCGTTGAAAGCAGTGGAAAAGTTGCCTAACGAGGATTAGCGCCAGGAAGAGGGCGAAAATAGGAAGTCCGAAGAACACCGTGAGCAAGCAATGTGGCAGAAAGGCACAGGTTTCGTGTGCAAAACCCACCGCCACAGAAGAACTATTTACAAAAGGACTGTTGGTAGACTTGGACCCGATATGCAAATTGGCAAACAGCCTACTTCACAGGACTGAAAGCCACCTTCACGGACAACATGAAGTCACTGACCTGACTGAATACAATTCCGTTGTTATACATTTCTAATCCTCTAAGCGAAGTTGGCATGGACAGAAGCCGGGGTCTGTACGTGTGGATGTGACAACAAACGTAAGACTGTAGGGCAGCAGGGTCGAAACCTATTGGTGGTACGAAGGGGACGACAGAAGACTTCGAGCACGCTGTGACCATGGGCTGGAGGAAGTTAACTCCCTTATACTTTCCACTATGTGAACTTAACACCAACAAGACTGAGGGTGAGTAGAGGCTGTGACATGTAATGATTTGACAGAGTCTCTGAAATTATGCCAATGGATCGAGAGGCTAGCCTTGGTTGGCGGAAGGCCGCACTGCCGGTTCGCAGAGAAAACAGACAGTGTGCGTGCATGTGTGTGATTCGAGTACTGGCGAGAATGAGGTCCCAGGTCTTTAAGGGCCAAGATGAGTGGTGTGATCACCCCACAGAAGGAAGTGCGCAGACACAACAGTTTGAATCTAAGCAGGTGCGCACATGCACACAAACACAGGTGAGAAACATAAATTAGACGCTTACCGGAGAACGCAAGAACATACGCGCACACAGTCACACTAAGAGCGAGAGACGCCTGATCGTGAGGAGAGAGGACTGTGAGAATGGAAGACGTCTGCTACCACGTCGGTGCAAACGAGCAGCAATCACAGCGTGTGCACGCTGTGAACAAGAGTTGAGAGCCGGTAGGTACAAGCAGACCGCCGACGAAGGGGTTGCTGGCGTAATCGACGTCAAGAAACCCGCAGAAGATGAGGAGCAAGAACAGAGACAGCCCTATTCCTGCGGCATAAATCAGGGGCTTGGGAGTGACAGTCTACTTCTAAACACCCCCTATATCTCTTGCCCTAGATTGTGCGTTTGGGTGCAGGTGTGTGGCTTTTTGTTCATGTGAGTGCAACGGAAAAAGAGCGATGGGAGAGGACCCAACTGCGTTATAAGGAGTGAGAGATCAAACAGGAGTTAAGGTGGTTAGAAGCCCAGCACGAATGGCGCAACCAGGTCCTTAACTGCCTGTCAGCAACAAACTAAACGAGTCTTGAAGCTCTGTTTGCGAGAGCAGAAAGAGAACGGCAGACTACCGCAGGGCGCAAAAAGTGACGCGGAGACGGCTGAGTGCAATTTGACTTGTTTTCCAGTTGCGCTCCGCTGAAATGATAGCTATGCGTCGTAGGCTCACGCCTAACCATGGACCCATTTGAAGACAGAGTTCCGTATATACGCAGGCGAAACTATTGATTACATCTAAAGTCAAGGTATTAAAGAAAAACACGGGAGATTAGTACTGGATCCGAACAGTTTTTTAGCCTTGTGGTTAACTAAGTCAACGAGGTTTTAGCAGGTACACCGATGGAACACGAAATCAGCGCAGACAAGACAGCCGAATTTTGTAGGAGTGCGGCAGAAACGGTGCGGCTACTAGAAACGACAATGTAACAGTCTGGGTCACTTCTAAATAAGTATACGGGTGCGTTTGTCGACTCAAGGCGTCGGTCTGATCTAAAAAAAGGCTCTGAAAAATCTGTTTTCCTCCAACACGACCGTGTGCGTGAATCGTCGCTGACTGTTATTGGACATGTTGCATGAGGATAACTCAGGCCATCCAAGAAAGACGACTGAGGTGGTTCGGGCATGTTCTTCGTCGTCCACCTCAGGAGCTCAGTGTTACTGCCCTCGATCGGGCGCCGTTGCCCCATTGGAGGCGTCGAAGAGGGGGTCAGTTCAAAACCTGGCTCGACACTGTCCGTCAAGACATGGAGGTGGTTCTTGGACCTTCGGTATTCGGTCTCCGTCATTGGCGAAGGGAATGGGTTGAGCTGTCTAGATCTGCTGCCGCGGATCGTCACGCGTGGAGAGGTACAATTCGGGACATCATCGAGGCCGGCTAGATCAGGAATGATCGCAGCCGTATCAAGTACAAGTAAAGTAAGTAAGTCGTCGCTGACACAGAGTCCCAATCGTGATGAAGTCACCCTTATAGAGGATTAAACGCAACATAATTAGCAGTGGTTCTTGGAGTGGGAAATCAAGGGAGGCTGTCACCCGACTTGATACCCATGTTGTAAAGCCTCAGAAGGTGAATGCTGTGAATGGATTTGGCAGCTGGATTACGGAAGCCAGGTTTGCTGGTGGCCTACACGACGTACCGTCCCACAGTACTTCAAGACTAAGGTCATAAAGGTTCTCGACTTCACACACCGGCAGGTTCCTCGTGCGGATCGAAAAAATAGGGCGCTTCGTATAGTGAGCACAGTTCATTACCTCGTCGACGATAGACCTCTGCAATACTGACCTGCCAAGGCAGTTAGTGTATAATACTCCTAATAGCGACTAAGGAGTGAACGCAGCTGGTCCCGCACGTGGTGCCTATGTTTGGCTAAACCGCCCAGTCTGCAAAACATAACTAATGAAATAGACAGCAAAGATCCCACTCTTAACGGTCAACGGGGGCTCCCCTTGACATCTGTCTAGTCAGCAGATATGCTTCATCATTCAAGAAAACAAAATAGTTTAATGTCGACAAGAGGACTTTCATGTCTGTTATAGTAAAGCAGGTCAGTACGCTGCGCGCACAACCATACGCCAAATAGCGCAACGGCAAACATAGCAGCAGCAGAAGTTTGGAGCTGAATGTCTACCCTGAACGAATTTACCCCCAACTTGTTGGTGATTTGGAGAACCAAGGAGGACGCGCATGTGGAAGATCTGTCCTCGAATTTGCGGTAACAAACCATCCAGGAAGATTATGCAGACTAAGGGCATCAAGAACGAGCATCAAGAATGCGTGTGCATGCGTGAAAAGAAATGTAAAAAAGTTTATCTTGCAAACGACCACTACCTGGAACATACGGGGACAATTTATTTAACTACCCAAAAGCAGGCGCATTGGGCACCGACATAAGGAAGGAAAAGGCTAGTATGTACGTAGGGTTCCTAGACGATAGAAGTGGTAAAAAATGCGATAAAGCTATAGCGTACATGAATAAAAACGAAATAATACATAGAAAACCTACCCAGTGGAAGCGTTGACGGAAACTGAATTGGTAACGCTTGTGGCCACTCCTGTGCCGATGGATGAATCAAGTTTGTTCATAGGAGCAGGTGAGCTGGGAGAGAGCTTCACCGCGCCGGAGAACTCTTGCGTCCCCTTGCTGGTAGCGTCCGTTAACGTAGTTTCCTCATCCGTTGATAGTCTTCGTCGTTCCCGCTCGTTCTTTAGCCGGTCAAGTTGCTTTGTGAACTGACTGAAATAAGGAGCGGACACACGTGTCGCTTAAAAGCTATTTCTGACAGGCAGTAAGAGCATGTCCGAACGAGACAAAAATACGTCAGAAGTCGCTTAGAGGTTTGCCTGTCCGTATTAGGTTTACCTTTGTGATTCTCGAGCAAAGGTCTAATTTCTAAAGAAAGTCTTTCCAGATGAATCACAGTGGGAAGGTCGGTTAACGTTCAAGCCCAAGCAGGCTGTGGGTGGAGACGGCTTAGTTCTGGATACGAATAATATAGGAACGCGGCGTAGGTCAAAAGTAGGTTTCGCAGAACTTAAAAAGCAATTACTTGGATACCTTGTTTAGTTAACAGAGTTTGGCCAGTTAGGCGGCAGGGGAAAACTACCTCAGCTGGCAACCAATATTCGCGTTCACGAACCCAGCAATAGGGGTATGCATAAAGGGGACCTCGGAGAGGGACGAGACTAGTGAATGGCACCGCCGTTGTGGTGCGTGACAGGATTGAATTAGCCGAATGATAAGGAACATATAGTTTCCAGAAGGAAGGATCTTCGCGTATGACATCTGACCCCAGTCAAGATTTTGCATCGTTATCGCCCTGCATAACGCGGCCAACGACATGTACGATACCCTTCCCCCACACCGAGCTGTACGTCTCAGTTGAGGCACCAGAGGATGGTCTTGCCCCTTATGCCAGGCTTCAGGGAAAAAATTGAGTATAAACGCTGACGACGACCATCGTCAAGCAGGCTACTCGAACACGGTTCGAAGAAGGGCGTTAATGGCTGTCAAATGAGACTCGAATCCCATTTTCCCCAAAAAACACTTATTAGAAGTAATGGGATGTGGCAAAGCAATGGACGACTGGGAAATACATCCAAACTGACTACCTAATGACATGGTATAGAATGTTGGGCAGTATAGTTAAGTCGAAACGAAATTCCGGCGAATTGTTAACTTCAGGCTGACAAATTCTCATTGCAGATCGTGCATCACAATCACCTCAGTTACGGATCAGATTTTGGTGATTATTTTGACCTAGCGTAGGTTCGAATGAGTTAATGAGACACATGTATAACCAAATATTCGAAGAATTCCGGCAAATGTCCCAATCTGTCATCAACCCTTCACCCTATTTTTAGTCACCGACATATGATTCTGAGACATGGGAAATTCACTAGACGGGATTGCTATTCTGCCAATGAGTGCGTCAAGATACGTACCCGGGGGTTTGAGACCAACAGCGGGGAAGCATAACTGTCTTATTTATAAAGTCAAGCCTTCCTAAGCAGTCAGACCCCACAGGTGTCATATTCACGTCATGTCCTAATCACATACATTGGGTTTTTAGTCAGTATCAGCTGTAATAAACAGGTGGATGCGAAAACCACCTTTCTGGCATGCAACGAGTGCCGCCCGGATATTAAAGACTGTATGTAAGACTGCTTTGGAAGATTGTAGACAAGCAGGGTTACAGTCCGGCCGGAAACTTTATATGCGTACTTCCCTGGGAAGAACAAAAGGGTGAACCCAAACTATGCCAGACAAGGTATCACGTCGCATATAATCAAGAAGCTACTGGAGGCAAAAGCCGGTGTAAACCTAGGTAACTGACTGAGACATTGTCACCGACTTCACCCCCATTTCTTGAAGGAATACTGACGAATAGAACAAAGGTGTACGAAAAAGTAGATCTATAACCACTGCATTTTGCTGGGACATAAGAATACAGGCAACAATTTTATTAACTAAATTGGGCAAACTCAGTGAGCGACAGGTGTGCATCCAGAGACCAGTACGACTAGACTTACATGGAATAAAATGCCCCAATTGCTACAAGCAGACTTCATTAACTAAACTTCGTTCACGACTGAAATCCCGCTAATGTGCGCAAATAAGAACATGAACATGAGCAAAAAGAAAAGGTGAGAGATACATGGAGGGTTGGTTACTTAATCAGTGGAAACCTACACAATCCAAAGACAAATAGGTGCATGACTAAAAAACCGAACTGCCAGGTTGTGACTAGTATGCACCTTAGTATGTATAATCTCTTAGCATGAAGTAAAATTAGTGTGCAGAAATCCGCAGGAGCCTGAGACCACTTACTCTGCAAAACGCTCTTGATCTGCCGAAATTTCCTTTGGATTAAGAAAGCTAGTTGGTGTAACCGGTGTTGATCCGTTATTTCCTATATGTCCAAGCATCTTTTCGAAGTCTTGACTTTCAGAAAGTTTAATGGTCCATGATTGCTGTGACTGGCCGTTTGACACATAATTCCGCATAGGCATTTGTGAACTTTTCAGATCAGTGCAACCACCAGAGACGCCGTTTATTCGTAAGCCGAGATTTGATGGTCTCGTTGGGGACGAGTCTGGGATGTTTATTGCAGAATAATGCGTCATAATGCGAAGGGAGCCAGGCGAACCGGTTTGAGAAGCCTCCGGGGCGAGATAATCGCTATGGCGACTATCTCCCAGCATTGCTCTCGAGCGAGAAACAGATTTTGAACTGAGAAGGCCGACTTAATTCTACTGTTAGTCGTGTCCTTGCAAAATACGAGGATGCACACGGCGAAAAGCGCTATGACTCATCCACTCTGACGAGACGGCCCGGAGCTTGATGTAATTGGGCGAAAAAATTACGCGCTTTATGTAGTAAAACAAATGAATAGAGGGTTCAAACTGGCACATAGGCTTGAATAGTCATCGGGTAGTACAGTCATAAACAGGAAATTCTAAAGTCGATGGAAGTCTGTGAGATATAGGGTTAACGGTCGATGAAAGGGGGTCACAAAAACTCGTTGGATGCTGTGGCTGCGCAATAATAAAGTAAACCCATGAAGCAGACAAACGGAGGTTACTTATCCCTGACCGCTGTTAGCATATATATCCGTCCTAATGACAGGGGCAGACTGAGGTAAACGAGGTCATGACCTCGTCCTGGTGATTATCCGTCCTTTTCGCACAAGTGATTTATGATACTGGGAGCTCTTGAAGTGTATGTGGCGCTTATGTAGATTGCCCTGCAGAAACCATCGTACAACTGGACTACGCGCCGTTATTTGCTTTAAGTGGACGAAGATAAACTAACCCGCCTGTGAAAATTCCTGTCGTTGGTTCCGTCGTTTGGGCTCCTTCCCTCGCCGTCCAGACAGCCGACATAAGGTCATAATTCCAGTTGGTGACACTGCCTGTCACAATCCTTTGAAAAAAAGTTACGAGATGTTCAACTGTTTCTACGGGGTTCGAGCATTGTACGCATATTTTGTGTAATGCAAAGTTTTGAAGCATTATTAGTCGGTTGTGCTAAAAATATAAGACGAACAGACTGCCTTGTGGATATCCTAGGTAACAACGCCTTAACGTCGTCCCCCCTCCTACCCTCAACTTCTCTAGGCGACTTCTGGGCGGCCTTGGAAAACGTTTTGGTTCCGAAAAATCAATAGTCGTCATTTGCAACTGGTTCTGCCTCAGCACACAACAATGCGGAGGGAATGCTTACTCCTCCCCAAACGTCCTCCTCAGCATCACAGCAGAGTATTTCCGGACTCTCAGGTTTGCGAGTTCGACTTGCGTTTTCTTATGGACAGGCTCTGTTTAGAAGACGCTTAGCAGAAGTTTCATATTTGCCCCTCCACTGAATTTCCGTTACCGTTCAAATTGTGGAAAATTTCGAGTCGTCTCTCCACACCTGACTGTTCATAGTGTATCCACCAATCCCCGGCCTCATCGTCACACTCCTGATAAGGAAGATTCCTTCTTCCCCCAGGTGTCAAACAACTCGAAAGACTGTTGGCACCATCAAGAGTTCATAGGCCCCAGTCCAACAACCCCCGCGGTAGGACGTCCTTCGTTATGGTACCTTCCATTTCTATCACACATCTTATGGATTGTCCGCTGACGGTCGCTGGCACTCTTGATGATAGTTCCGCGCCCTACTCATTTATACTGGCATAATCCGTTCTGTCCTACTATGCATCCATACCTACGTCCTATATCCCCCTCTCTCACTCTTGCAGTTACTTACGGTTTGCAGTTCCCCCCTATCTTTTTACAGCCGCACACGTAGTCTTTATTACTCACCATAGTTGCACTACAGTACGTCCCATGCTGGTGTCCTCAGGCATTAAGGTATATGCCATGGTAATTTTGGACTTCCTCGGTGTCGACCAACTTATCGTCGACACCAACAAACCCTCGACCGTTTTCCCTTCCAGACAAGTCATCTCCAATATCTTTTTTGGCGTAACTCAGCTTGACACTACGTAAGCAACTAAGCTGGCATAGACTGATGATCTCCTGACCCGACAGGAAATCGCTGTCGTTCGTCGCCATGCCCTAAGGAACACGCTACCTCCATTACGGATAGTATTCAACTGGGCTGGACGACCGACCGACCGTGTCGAACCTATTTGGCACGAAATCAACACCGATGCCGCAAATCACAACATTATTCACCACAGTGAATAACTATCCACTATCGGCCGGAACTCAACACCATAATCCCAGACTTCCTCTATCAGAGCATCGCAAGACAATCCAACTCTCTATGGGTAGCCCCGGTTACCCTCCCCAAGAAAAACGGCGGCAACCTGAGGTTTAGCATTGATTAATGACAACTGAATAAAGCCTCAGACGATTCTTTCCTGGTTCCGCGTCTTGACAACATCATCGATGGATTAATAAACGATCCCTGGTTCGCCTATTCTGACTTCCTCCACAGTTATTGGACAACAGAAGTCCGGCCAGAATATCGTCCCAAAACTTTTCATCCACCGCATATTCCCTATCAGTTCAATAACTTGTCCATGGGTCGCGAAAACGTCACGGTCATCTAAAAAAGGTGGATGCAACTGCTCCTCCAAAACCTATCACCCTAGTCATGCCTCGTTTACCTGAACTACCGCCTCATTTACGGCAAGTCTATCCCTAATTTCCTGCAAAATCCGAGTCATTTGCTCCAGACGCTGTAGACCGCGGATCTTATGATCAGCCCGAAGAAATGTTATTTTCTGCAACGTCAGACAACGCACAATCAGCATTTAGATCCAGGACTGGTAGAGCTCCTGACTTTGAGAAAGCTGGCAAGATACTTAATGGACCGGTTTCACATTTTAAAACGAGCATACGGTCTTTCTTGGGGTTAGCCTCCTTTGACCACCGATCGGGCTTGGGCTTGAGGACGTAAGTGAGAGGTTTGTGGTCGGTGTGAACCGAAAAATCTCTGCCCTCTAAGAGATGTCGAAAATGACGAATAGCCAGGTGGATGGCGAGGAGTTCGCGAGAGAAAGTACTGTAGCGAGTCTGAGCCGGTTGTAACTTCTGTGAAAAGAAAGCCAATGGCTGCAAATGGTTATTTACCTGTTGATGTAGGACTGCGCCGACAGCACTATTGGAAGCGTCAGTGGTCTAGATCAGCTGTGCGTTGGGATCGGAGCTGAAATGGTGAAGCAAAGTGGCATCAGCAAGAGCTTTCTTAGATGTCTCAAAGGCTGAGTGAGCTGCTGGAGGAAGTTCGATCGGCTTTGCTTTAGAATTTAGAAGGTCAGTTAAGGGAGCTAGGGTCGCCGCACAGTGAGGGATATAACGTCTGTAATAGTTGAAAAGACCTAAAAAACGCCGCAGCTGAGTTAGGGTCTTGGGGACAGGGAATGACAGGATGCTCTGCACCTTCTCTAGCAGCGGTGTGATTCCATGCTGGTCGACGTGCTAACCAAGGAAATCTAAAGAAGAGACGCCAAAGATACATTTGTCGACGTTTAATTGCAAACCGTGTTGCTGGAAATGGTCGAATATCTGGCGCAAGTGCAAGGCATGTTCCTCTGCCGAAGAACTTGCGACGAGTATGTCGTCAATGTAGACATAAGTAAATGAGAGACCCCGCAAGATGTCATCGATGAAGCGTTGGAAGGATTGGGCCGCGTTGCGCAAACCAAACGGCATGCGAAGGAATTCGAACAAACCGAAAGGCGTTGTGACGGCGGTCTCGGGGATGTCTTCTTCCTCGACCGGAATTTGGTGATATGCCCTCACGAGGTCTATTTTAGAAAAAAATGGTTTTTCCGGCTAGCGTGTGAGAAAAATCGTGCATATGGGGAATAGGGTATCGGTAGGGAACAGTGGCTCTGTTGAGAGCGCGATAGTCGCCGCATGGTCTCCAATCATCAGTGGATTTCTTGGGTGCCATGTGGCGGGGAGAAGCTCATGGGCTGGAGGAAAGACGAATAATTCCTAGGTTCATTATATGCTCAAATTCGTTCCTTACTATCCGAAGTTTTTCTGGGTGAAGACGGCGAGGATGAGCGTAAACAGGTTGTCCCGTGGTGATGATGTGGTGTTTAATCGTATGCTGAACTTCACCGGTGAACTGACAGGGCTTAGTGAGGGACAGGTAGTCCTTCAAAATGTCAGCGAAGGGTGAGCTTGGTACGGTCAGTTGGATGCTAACCGAGGGATCAGAAGCAGCAGTGCCTACGGTAAAGAGTGTAGTTGTGGTATCGATAAGTTTTCGGTGCTTGAGATCGACTGCAAGGCCAAAGTGTGTCAGGGAATCTGCTCCAATGATGGGAGATTTAACGTCGGCCTTCACAAAGACCCACTGGAAACGTCGCCGAAGACCGATGTCAAGTGTGAGCGACCGTTGACCGTTGAGTTGCTCCGCGTGATGAGCAACGACAGGCCGACCGGTCCACACAAGTGTCACGTTCCACTGAAGGAGTGCCGTCTGGAAAAGAGATGGCTACCCTATCCGATCTGTGGGACACTGAGGTCGGTTGAATATTGGCGCATCTCGCACCGACCGGGTAACATTCGCTGATCCTGTCGACATGATTGGCCAATTTGTCTAGACAGACGCTAGTGTCCAGCATAGACTAAACCTGCTGCATGGGAACCGGCAACTTATCCACCCAAATTTGTCGAAGAATATCGTCGTCCATATGACGACCAGCGAGCAATGAGCGCATGTGACGCATAAGCTGTGAAGGAGTTTGATCTCCCAGTTCTACCTGTGTGAACGACTCCCGTAGCATCCGATTGGCCGACTTGGCCACTCTCTGGATGACAGCATTCTTTAACTGACTGTACGGGTCGTTGGCAGGAATGGGGTCGAGGAGGTCGTCAACATCGACGGCAATGTCAAATGGGAGACTTCGCACTACATAAGAGTAGCGGGTGCGTTTGCTTGTAATGCGGCTCGTTGAGAAAACCGCTTCAATTTGACGAAACCCAAACCCGGGGGTTGTTCGGTGTAAAAGGGGGTAGTTTGCACAGTCCACGCAAGGTTATATAATTACCTGTAAACAAGAAGTTCTGACATAATATATATCTGGGCGAATGTCGTCAAGTCGATTTTCAGTCACAATAGAAATTGAAAAGTATTTGTGCACTGTTGCCAGGAGACAAACCAAGTACGAAAGCGGGC
Source organism: Spirometra erinaceieuropaei (assembly GCA_902702965.1). Lineage (NCBI taxonomy): Eukaryota > Metazoa > Platyhelminthes > Cestoda > Diphyllobothriidea > Diphyllobothriidae > Spirometra > Spirometra erinaceieuropaei. The sequence goes on along the minus strand of CACRXP010000178.1, from coordinate 577,881 downwards.
ATCTCCAAACTACCTTGTTTAATAATCTGTTAAATAATTTTAAGACATTCGTCCACCACTAGTACATTTACTAGGTGATTAATGACCCGTAATTTTGCCGTTTGTTTGATGCCCAACGTCAACGGAATCCGGAAAAACATTCTTAGAAAGTTTACGACCCACCTCAAGAACCTCATCCTGAAAATGTACATATGTATATGTTCACGTATGTTTATATGAATAAGGCAGAGGGACTCTCACCGATCGTTTCTACTGAACTCACTTGTTCCGTTGGGCTTTACGGGCTCTCTCTCGAGCCCAACCAGCATCTGCACAGCAGCACGCTATATAGGGAGCAGAATGGCATTACTGAAAAATACAAGGGAGAATCAAATGGCAATTTCTGGTTTATTGGCCGTCGTCAGGCATTCATATCCAATCCCGACATGTGGACCACCTAGGGTTCGAACTCGCGGCCTATTAGAAAGAAGTTCAACACCTCTAACCACTGAACCACGGGCACGTTGCCCCGTCGGTCTCGGCCGGGAATATACACTGGTGGAGGGGCACCCACCGATTGTTCTCACGGAACTCACTCGTCCCGTTGTGCCTTATGGACTCTCTCTCTCTCTCTCATGCCCAGTCTGCAGCCGCAATGCGGCGCATGATATGTGGGCGGAATTTTATTCCCGACGATGGATAATAAGCCAGATATGGCCATTCCCGTCTCCCTTGTCTTTTTCTTTGAGAACAGCTCGTCTGCGTGTGCCCCACTCACCGCCTGCACACCACATACACGCACCAGAATTTCATACAGGGGGTAGACTGATCGCACATATAGAAGAGTCAATAGGGAGAAAGAACCGAAGGACACATTTCCCTCTTACCTGTGAGGTACCTGCGTTGTGTGATTTTGGAGGTGCTCATATGGACCGGTGCCAAATAAGCGGCCACAGGTCTTCGATCACGGCTACCTTACGTACTATTGTTTGTTCAGTAGGTGTGCTTGTGGTATTTTTTTTGCCGCGACGGCAAAAAAATACCACAAGCACACCTACTGAACAAACAATAGTACGTAAGGTAGCCGTGATCGAAGACCTGTGGCCGCTTATTTGGCACCGGTCGAGTCCCCAATTGAGCTGCCCTCCACTGCACTATGCCAGCAAAGTTAAGCAGTTCGAAGCAAGCCTCATCTACTGATCGCACTAGCCCTGGGTAAGACTTTGAGTTCAGTTAAAATCAACTCATGGGTATGGCGAGATCGCCGAGGCGGTCTGCACACTGAACCATTTAACCAAACCGAGGATGCTAGGAGGCCATTACAGCCCCTGGATGCTGCAACCGTGTACTACACTCTCCATCTAAGTCCTGTGCACTGAATGTTGTCAGGTCTTCCCACTGCCTGGACCACAGTGTATCCGCTGGAGTGATTAAAGTCTGTGCAAAATGCTTTCCAGAGATCAAATCAGGCAGGTGGGCCCTAGACTGCGCCACAGACCGATGAGAAAAGCTAAAATGTGTCTCCTCGGATTGGTATGGGCAGCCAAGTATCTACCTTTTAGTAATACACCGACACGGATTTTAGAGACAGTCAGACGTATGGTCGCATCATCAAGCAGGGAGCCGAAATATTCCTCGTTAATCATGTCATATACCGTGGATATATGGTCGGAATCTGTTAAGCAGGCAGTTCTACAGTAGAAATAACAATTTATGATCTGGCTACTGGCCTGTCCGTAGGACAGTTTGAAATTTCCGAAGCCTGTCAAACACAGTCACACAGATGTCGAGCGTAAGCATCAGCACGGTCGACAGGAAAAAAGGTTATGAAGGCAAGGCCACTGTTAACAATACAATGATATGCCTCAAATCATAAAAAACTTCGAGCGTTCTTAGCGTCGCGGGGGACGTTGAAATAAACAATCAGGCAGATAGAGAATTGTTAGCGAATTGCAAAAATAAAACAGTTAATCAGACGCATTTGAACACTTTGGCGAGGAAGTGGAAGTAGTTGCGAGAGAGAGAACTCCACACACGTGAGTAAATAGGATGTGGCTAATTCAATTTTTCAGATGATACGTCTGGCATCCCCTCCACTCTCCAGCAGATATAGTATCTGAAAGGTTTTACCAAGAAAGCTATGAAAGCCTGAATTGGCCAATTCTCGGAGAGTTCTTCACTTTCCCTAAACACTTGGTATAATGTCTCAACTCCTCCTAGCTATGTGACCATCTGCAAGTCCACAAGAACGGAACTCCAAGGTAAAAGTGAAAACAGATCTTCCGTCATTCGATCGGAGCAAATCATCGCTGTCATTCCCAGATAATTCTGAGGCTCACCGATTTCAGCCAACCTAGCGAGCAGAAACGACTTAGCTGCCAGAGGATTCGACTCCACAATAAACTGAACCGGAGTTCAAATCCTAGGTCGTTCTGGCCGGGGGTTGGCTGAGCGACGACGAAGTATATGCTGGATCGACATTCAAATCTCCTCTTATTTCGCTAAAAGTTTTTGATTTTTCTTCACGTTAAGCCAGTCCTTAAAGACTCCATACTTAAGCTCTCAATCAAAATAGAGTGTTCACAGTCTGTCCTGTCGTTCTGTCGATCAGGTGAACGTAACGCCCTTCAGACAGTTTAATGTGTTGGTAGACTCCGACAGGACAACTCTTGCTGTCAATTTAGTTTAATTAATACGCTCTACTGAAATATAATGCGTAGGATGTTTCACGTCGAATTTAAATGACAAGGCGGAGCTGGTCACTCAAAGGTTCAGAAAACTGTCAGGCCAGGCGAGCGTCGCTGCTGGACAGAATGGTGTCTGATCAAGTCTTGCACAAACACACAGTGCGACTTGCACCGGCTGATGAGCTTGAAGGTTAGCCGGTTCAAACAATGATTCCTGAATGACGCTGAAACTACATCTGGCCGAATTCTAATAGAGTAAAAAAAGCTTCGAAGGTCAATAACTCACAGAATCATCTGCCTGAAAATCGTGTTTCGATAAAATGAAGCTGTGACTGGTCAGAAATTCTTCCCTTTGCTTTATAGATCGGGTGGCAGGTTATTAGCACGTATAAACTCAGGAATGAATAACAAAGATAACTTAGCCCATAGCCATCCTGAAATTGCATGATACCAAAAGCGTGAATTCGACGTGTCTGAAGCGAAGTCAAACCTTCAGAAAGGACGGAATCGATGTGTTGAAACCCCAGATATACTGATTCTCCTTAGTTCCGCAAATAACTTTTGACTTCTCCAAAGATTAAAAAGGCTGATGGACTAGTCAGGACGGATTCAAGTGGAACAGGAACATCTAACGCCGTGGTTGCCGTAACGCCGTTCTCACGGTTCTATGCATTTTATTAACGGGCACGTTCTTCCAGATCCAAAGGCAGAATGCCTGGGAATTCCTCGGAAGGTCACACAAAAATCTCTTTGAATGTTTGAACAACACTGATAGAAGTCAGCACATATAGTAGACTCCATAACTCAGGCAACTTTGACAAAAATCACAAATATGTTGTCAAATAAAAATAACTTAAGTACGTTTGCAATATCCAGACACCTTTTCAGCCTAAAAACTTTGCTAGGTTTTCTACAGTCACATTTCACCAGTTACTTCTCCTGGAGGTGCTTTGAACAAAGCCAATCTCTTCAAATCGTTTACTTGAAATTTGACTTCTGTTCAACATATTTTCCGAAGAACGTAAGCACTGGGCCAAGAGCAAATCGCACTTTGAAGACTAAAACGCTGGGAACGCAAATGCTACTTGGGACTCTCACGAGAGTTTAAGCGTTGCGGGCGAGGACGTCCACTTCGTACCTCACGAAGCGGGTGCAGGACCGATAACTTGCACATGAATTAGATTACGGCTGGGCCGACTTGCGCAGCACCTACCGCACTCTATGTCCAGTCACTCACCAGTTTCCGATGGAGAAACAGCGTCAAGATGGCCGCATCGGTTGGCAAAGCCATGCAATCCCTCTACGTGTGTCCCACACGAACTTGTCCTCACAACACATATCAGAGTTCTGTAAGGGCAACTTGGATTTCACGCGCCTGAGAGTGTCATAAGGGAAACGTTATGAAGAGGGCGATAGAACTGATTGTCAGCCCTGAGAGGGGCCGAGGTATTCCATCAGTTAGCGACCTTACAAACCACGCCTCTTAGTACGTCGTGATAGCTACAAGCACGTCAGACTTATTGTGTCTGGTCGTGAGATAAACCCTTCAGTTTCGGCCTTGCTCCCTTCTCTCGTATGCATCAGTCGACTGTTTGAGCCTGTAAACCAACTGTCGATATGATTGGATGCAGTTACGGACTTCTTCTATCTACTTCTAAGGCGGGCCGCGATAGGCACGCACTGCAGAGATATGGGTTTGCGCGAACTCAGCACAGCTCGCTATATGGATGGCATGAGCCAGTCTGACCCCCAGTTTTGGTCCAACGCATCTACAGTTCACAGTAAATATGCGGGGTACGGCTTCTGAGTGTGTATATGCTCTGCATCGAAACGCAGTAAACAGCTAAACTTTCACCGATGCGCGTATATGAGTCTCGCTGAGTGCGGCGATGTCCACCTTGTACGGCGCCAGTTCCCGGGCCACTAGCGCTGTTCTGCGTTGCGGTCGGTTGCTCCTCGGATTGTCTAAAAGGGAACGAACATTCCAGGCTGCCAGAGTGAGCAGATTCACCCTGCCAGTCTGGTGACGACGAGTGGGGCGACGGGAATGGTGTGGAGAAGGAGATGACGAAGGAGAAGAATAGGCAGAAGAAGACGAAGAAGAGGTAGGGTGGGGGGGGGGAGAATATGGCTGTTGTTGCTGTTTCGATTTTGGTTGTTTCGACCGTGAGTTTTACGTCTGCGACCACGGTCAGCCTGCAGACTACTTGGTTCCCCAGCAATTTTTAGGCCAGCTTTTCCAGCCACCCCCCCCCGAAGGGAGGCAGAGCCCGTCCCTAAATAGAGCTGCTTGATGTGCCGGCGCAACCGAAATCCATTATGGGCCACGAGTTTGTTTGACAGTGGAAGAACGGCTCGAATTTGCCAAACGCTTACGACTGCGTCGTAAACTCGAGTTCTCCTGCTGTGCAACAGACAGGGCCTCGTCACGACGCGCGACGCAGAGTTCCATCCGACCATCCATCCAGCGGAGTCCGCAACACCCTGTGCACGCGGCACAACGCGTACCGGGAGTAACCGCCCTCACCTGGTTTAGCCCGCCGGTCGAGGCGGTTGCCCCGGGTGTGACCGCTGAGCAGAGCCCAGATACGTGGAGCCACATGTGAGAGTTGGGTGTCGGCAAATGGAAACACACACACACACACGCGCGATAGTTCGACCATCTATTTCGATGATGTCCACCGTTTGCCCCACAGCTGCAGCAGCGGTGGAAGCAGGGACGGTGACTTGCGCAGGGGTTTATAGTGCCAGTAGACTTGCGCTGCATCTACCACACTTCTCCTTCTCCCCCGCCTGAGCCCGGTGTCAAGACAGAGTCAAGAAGACCGGAGACGAGGGAGGCCGCAGATGGATGGCTTGGACGTATCCTCACCTTGGCGCTCCACTCCGCACCTCCTGGTTCACACAACAAATGACCAGGATTTTGACCACAAAACTATGGGGTGATGGCAGGGGTCTGGTTGTGCGTCGACTGCCGACAACAGCATACACACATACAGGTGGCACTCAGGCGTCAACTTATACGGCCACACTTAATTTAGTCCGTAAATGCAAAGGGGAGGTTTTGGAGTCAATCTTCCCGTCGGATTGAAAGGCAATACTCGCATATTCTGACATTTCAATACCTGGAACACCGAAGCACAAGTAATCCTAATTAGTGTTCTTTTCGCAATTTCACAACGGAAGTGTCGGTCATCAGTCTGCGGGCGACTGGTGCATGAGAAAGGGAAGAGGGAGGGAGTGAGTGAGAGAGAGTGTGTGTAATCAACCCATACGGCAACTCAACACATTCCTCCCTATAATAAGTCTGACGCGTTTGAACCTGTCAGTGGAGGTGAGAATACGGTAGATGTTGCGTAGGCCTGCCGAAATATAATTAACTCACGCGAAAGTTACCGGTGCCACGCCACCTGCACAAAAAGATACTTTCGAGGGCTCACCATATAAGTTGCAACTTCGAAGGTCCCTCCTATGTTGGAGGTTTTGCAATCAAAACCATGGAAACCAACAACTCGGGCAATTGACTGTAGACAATGGAAACCGCAAAACAGTCGCTAACACTTTAAGGACGCCTTGAAACCCAACGGACTTCAAGGCAGCCAGAGAACACACAGTAAATCTGATGAAGAAAATTCTTTTGAGACACAAGAAGCGGCATGCATATGATTGCATTTGCTATGTGTATTCCAAGTTCGTATTGACTGATCGTCCTCCCGACATTTAGTCATATGAAAACACCCATTTCTGGGGCATTCTTGTTTGTAGAATCCAGCGAAGTCCTCTTCGTAGTAGCCAACCTTATTATGAGCACTGCAAGGACAGAAAATGCACGGACCATCGTTTTAGCATGTATCATAAAACATGCAGCCGTTGATTAGCTGGTATACTGTATATCGCATTATTTCTCGAGGATAGTTAACCCGATGATTAATTAAGAGAGTTATTTTGGGGTTTTATGTATATGCTCTTTTATTTACTTCGTTATTTGCGGGGACATGCAGTTTGTACTTCCACGGATTAATTCTATTTACCTGACATGAATTTTGGTGTTTCGGAATTTCCACTTTCCTGAAGAAATATGTCATTTCTATTCAATGCATGATTATCTTCTATAGTTATTTTGTGTTTTCGTTTAAATATAGATCATTCATTAATAATTCAGTGCTTTGGTCAATGCATTTGCTTCACTTCGGAGGTACTAAAAGTATTTTTTGGAGCTACGCAACATTTTCTGAGCTACGTCATCTGCCGTATGTATAAGCAATCAGAAGAAGGTCAAACACCTTGGCAGCAAAAACGCTGTCAACGTAAATATCCGAGATTGGTTTCCCAGCTCTTCGCCATACGTGCAGTTGAAGAACATCAAGGGCCGGTCTTTACTGTGCTTAAGAATAGATTTTGGGGCTGGTAAAATTTTGCTCCAATGTGCGTCCACTGTATTCCGCTACACAGCCCGGATTGGTTGCATTCTCATCTACGTGTGCCTGCGAGTTTTATATATGGCGTCCGCATTGGCGTGCCTACTGAAGCATGCCCCACTTGAGAAGACTGCCTTTTGAGATCCACGGCATTTATGTGGTGGACAGGTGCCAACTAAGCAAGTTTTACTCCCCCAGGAAACTGTGTGTTTCGCGTCATTAACGATAGACGGTTTCGTCTTCTTACAGTTGGTCGGTCTATGTGAGTACTGGTGGGGAGGGGGGAAGAGGGATAGTCAATATTCCAGGTTTGGCCATAGTTGACTGCATGAAGACTCTTGCACGGTATTTTGTGGGCGATATCATTACTTCCGACGGGCTTAGTTTTGTCAATAGAATGTTAAAGCTATATTAATCACGTATTTGTAGGCTTCTGTTCCCCTGCGGACTCTAACGAATCATAAAACTCCTGTTTTGAAAACATACCGAAACAACTTACAAGCAAAACAGTCTCAAATGTTTCAGCTATCTGACCGAAAAAAGTTGTTTACTCACGGGCTATTTGAATGCCTCATGAGGTTGGAGAACTGAATAAATGCGGCGGGAACATAATAAGCATAATTTGCTCAATTGTTTAACTGCCCAAAGTTGTTCAGCCTGCATGCGCTAAGTCCGAGAGGCCTGTACACGCGATGGTATTTTTAAATTCTGATAGAGGAGGGGTGATTTTTCGCATAAATCATTCAAAACTAATAAAAACCTACTTAACACTAAAGTGAGTTTTCTATCTGTGATCGTCATGAAGCCGGAAAAACATAAAAAGGAAAAATTGGCAATCTGTGCTGCATGGAGTAATCTGAAAATGCCCCATGATCATTACCTATAGTTCGGGAAAGGTGGATAATTCAGTCAGTGTTTCACTGTGTTGTCACGCTTTCCCTCAGACTCTGATGCTTTTGAGGAGTGTAACAAGACTTCGAGCAGTAAGTACTAGCATCTGCCTACGCAGACGGCGGGCAAATTTTAATTTTTAACACGTGACCTGCAGAACGTTTACCTTAGTATGATGGCCCACAACCCCTGGCTGACGATAGACGGTACTCCTACCAAAATCACCTTTCTCATGCCCCCTCCTTAAGTTAGCATTACAATTTCGCTTTCTACTTTACATGCTTTGTGTCTAAAGTGCACATTGACTTTGGATTGATTAGGCCCAGGTATGCGAAATTCCGTCTTCTAGATGCAATACTCTTTTTTATAGTAAAACGCAAAATTTTTGACTCTATCTACACCCAGTGGCTGTTCGCCCGCATATGCATTCTTCACAGCAAAATACAAGTCAAGAAGGTGTTGAAGGTTTCGAAGCAGAAGTACGGCCCCCACGCCCCTTGCCTTGTCTAACCCATTTGCACTCAGTCTTTAAAAACGGCATGCCAGAAAGATCAATTTTTTAGTCCGGCGTTGATTGGTCAAATAGGGATAACGAACGTGTGCGCTAGTTTAGGTACATCGTTCACGACTAATGAATGCTGTGGCGTAGGAAAACTCAGAGATCCTCCTCACCCGGAGTTCCCGCCGGTCAGAGCCCTCAAGGCGTGGATGAGGACGTCGCCAGAACTACTGCCGAGACGACACCACCCGCACCCGATGGCACAAACCCTTCGGAGGCCGATGATCCGACCATCATCGTCTCTCGAGAGGCCCAAATTGAACAGCAGCCGCCACAGTCAAAGGAGAGGGCCGATGTACAGCATTTCCAGCTGACAAAATGGAATGCTTGTGCCTTCTGGTCATGGGATGTTATGCACGACACGTGCGTCATTTGTCGCAACGGCATGATGAGTTTATGTAGGTCTCATTAAAAATTTTCCTTCGTTCTATAGTATGGCCTTGCGTCTATTTTATGCGTCCCACATTTGCAGGCTTAGTTCTTATTGGAAGAATGCTATTTCACAAGAGCATTTGACGAGCATACGCGTGTTTTCGATAAATTCTCATCGAGCCTCTACATATATGTGGGAACGAGATACATACTGCTCATAACATGCGTCGCTGTGCGGCTGCTGGTTGGACTCGAGAGAGAGCCCGTAAGGCACAACGGAACGAGTGAGTTCCGTAAAAACGATCGGCGGGTGCTCCGCCACCATTGCGTATTCCCGATCGAAACCGACGGAACTACCTGCCCTTGGTTCAGTGGTTAGAGATGTCGAACTTATACCTAATAGGCTACGAGTTCGAGCCCTAGGTGCTCCACACTTCGGCGTTGGGTATGACTGTATTACGACGGCCAATAAGCCAGAAATGGCCATTCCAGTCTCCCTTGTCTTTGTTAATAGTAAAATTCTGCCTATATATATATATGATAAGGTGATACCGGCAAAGACAAGGGAGACCGGAATGGCCTTTTCTGGCTTAGTAGCCGTCATCAGCCAGTCATGCCCAACCCCAAGTGTGGATCACTTGAGATTCGAACCCGGAATCTTTGGTCATGGAGTTTGACGCTCTACCATTGAGCCACGGGCCCGTTGTCCTGTCGGTTGTGATCGGGAATATCAATTATGACAGATGGGCGCTCACCGATCAGGTTACAGAGCATGCACGATGCCGTTGCCCTGTCGGTTTTCGATGGGGAATATACAATGGTAGGGGCGCTCACAACGGAACGAGTGATTTCTGTAAGAACGATCGGTTAGAGATGTTGAACTTATACCTAATAGACCGCGAGTTTTAGCCCTAGGTGCTCCACACTTCGGGGTTGGGTATAACTGTCTGACGACGGCCAGTAAGCCAGAAATGGCCATTCCAGTCTCCCTGGTCTTCGTCAGTAGTAACATTCTGCCTATATATATGTATAGATGCGAAAAAGAGGCGACAAGGGGGCCATAGATTTAATGGCCTAACGTTTCAAAAGCAGACAAGCTTCCATCGTCGGAGGTAGGTTCTGTACAGTATTCATGGATGCTGGGCATGCCGACATGCTGTCATTTCTACTGCTATTCCTGCTCCCCGACGAGAAGAGGGAGAAAGACACCGACCAGCATGACAGCGATTAAATCCTCCCCCATGCAGTATATCCTACACGGAAAGCCGTAGGAATGGCAGCACGCCGGCATGCTCCGCACCCATAAATACTGCGAGGCGCCGTACAGAACCTACCTCCGACGATGGAAGCTTGTCTGTTTTTGAAACATCAGGTCATTCAACCTATTGTTCACATGATCGTCTCTTCTTATTTATCCCCGGGGACGCGCATTTATAGATGTGCATGTGGAGATAGAATAGGTTCTTCGGAAGAAATCGAGTTGTACTCGTGAATTTTCAAGTTGGTGAACCAACCCGTCGTCAAACGAAATGAAGACAAAGGAGAAAATAGGACTGTCACCCTTGACCAGTTGGCGAGACAGGAGAGACATTAGCAGACAGACGATTAGCCCGTGATGAGGGTGAGGTGGGCACAGGGCCACGGTAGGTTCCACTGAAAAGCCGAACCTCTCGCAACTGTGTCCCACAGCGCAGAATATCGACGAAATACGTTTTTGGGCTTTTAGCTTGTACCTATATCGGGAGTACGGTATAGTACCTTCATCACATATAGATATGGAAAAGTGCGACGATGGGACATCGGAATGAACATTTCTGGCTTCTTTGTCGTCCTCAGTCAACTATTTAGCCCGACTTTTGGGACACCTTGGATTCGAACCCAAGATCTTTAATCATTGAGTTGAACGCTCCACTATTGAGCCACGGACCCGTTGCCGTGCCAGCAGCGATCGGGTATATTAAGCATGGCGGAAAGGCGTTCACCAATCGGGCTGCATGAAATGTTCGTTCCATTATGGAATTCCAACGTGGTTAATACTCCCGACATAACCGACAGGATAACGGGCCCGCGGCTCAAAGGCAGAACATTAGACTCAATGACTAGGCGTCATTACATCGGGGGTTAGGTGGAGCTGGCGGAAGACGGCTGCTAAGCCGGAAATGGCCATTCTAGTCTCGCTTGCCTTTGCTGGTACTCCTTCTAGCATATCTTAATGGTCACTACGCGACTGCCATCGTGGGCTTTGGAGCGAACCCTAGGGCACAACGAGACGAGCGTCCTCCGTAATCCGATCAGTGAACGCAATTCTAATCTTAAACGCATCTCCTAGGTCACATGGGGAAAAGGCCATGATAATAATCATAGGCTACTTGTCCCTAAGTTCCCAAGACAGACAAGCCTCTTTGGCCAGACTTGACTTTACTGTCACGCCCTCCAGTAGTTAAAGGGTGTGGCTCATATTCACATGCCGCTGTCTTCATGACTGTCCGTGCGGACTGCACTCTGGGTGGGAGGAGGGAAGGCGAAAAGTGGTCGTTGTCGTGATGGCACGTGCTTTACGTGTCTATCATTGGGGGTTGCGTTCTAGTAACGACGATCATAAGCTCGTCTCTATCATCGCAATTCTTGTTCTAGTCCTTCTCATATCATCCTGGTTTCTCGTTCGCGCCCGCCTACACTTGCACTGTCAGTGGCCGTTACGCTAGCCTCAGCGTCTCCGTCCATAGATGACAGAAGACCTCCGTCATCGGCGTTCAAGCGCGACCTATATTCAAGTCAGAATGTCTTCTTTTCGGCCTGGTTTTGCCTCCCTCCCGTTTGCAGTTCCACTGATTCAGCTTCACTTGTGGGACTTGCTAAAAAAGTAGGGAGTCCCTTCAACGGGTGCGCTTCCGATTGTACCCCAGTTTACTTTTGGCTGAATATTCAACCGGACCAGTGAGCAGTTGCGGCTATGGCAAGATTCTGCGAACTGGTTAAAGTACACCTGGTCGGTGGTCACCCTGATCCCTCATGTCTTTGCACAGAACATCCGCATCAAATCTGACTAAACAGTTACTTGAACACCTGGAATTCGTCACCTGAGACTTCCTTACAAAGACCTTCTCCGTAAAATAGTTTTGAGCAAACTCGAATTTCAGTTCAACACAGACGGATCCATGCCATCAAATTATGTGGTTCCACCCCTCACCTCCATCCCAAACAACATGCCAATTTAAACATTCAACAACCTACGCAGGTGGTAGCACACAACAACATGATCATGACACCGAAATGAGACACCCTATTCGGCCTCTAAAAATCTGCATTAAGATGAATCGGACAGCTGAAGGGAACGTACGAACCTCGGGGGACTCCGGTGGGAGTGCCGTCCACTGGTTTCATCATTTAGGTCGTCCTTCCAAAACGAGAGACGTCAGTTCTCGCAATTCGCAGGCCAACATTTTGAGCATGGTGTGTCGACTCCTTCGTCGTTCTCAGGCGAGAATTAGACTATGAATTCCATGAGTTGCTGGATTTCATTTACTCTGACATTCCGTTTATAAAAGACGGCAGGGCGTGGCTAACAGTTATCATTTCTGGACGTCCTGGCTCATCTAACGCTTAATAGGAGCCTCAAAAGAACACTGTGCATGCCGACAATCAATACGAGCCTAGACCTAGACTACCACAGTAGTCATACGTTAGGCCGCAAACGCAGCTGCGTGCGAGCCCCAGCAAGGATGCAGATTGTGCGGTAGTGGTCAATTTTCCACCACCCCCAGTGAATGACCACTTCTAACGAGCATCGCCCAGAGCTTTATAGAACGCAACTGACAAACAAAGCCAAATGTAAAACCGGACGGCAGAACAACCGAAGGTCTAGCGAACATCACTCTGAGTTTGCAATTAACCTAAAACAGTTGCTCCTCTCTAATAGGCACATGTGATACGGTCCCAAGTAAATTAAATTACGACATTATGTTAGCTCTTCGATGAGTCATCTTTCAAGTATGCGTGTCTTTATTCGGAGAAAATAAGTAATATACTTTTACGTGATTTCAATGTTTGCTCACATTCAATTTTATTTCGTAGAGAAGACGGATAACTAATCACATCATACTCATTTTTATAAAACTGTGTTATCATCAAGCGCGGTTCAGAAAAGGGCAATAAGGCCGAGATGTTCAATTTTTTCGACTTTCCTGCGCACTTTGAAGCACAACCCGCGTTCAAGGCTCTAAAGATTTCTAACTAACACAACACTTTCTGTAAAATGGGTTCTAATGTCATAATATATTGGAATAGCTAGGGAAAATGTTGCTTCCTTAGTGAGCAGCAAGTGCACCAAAATGTCATGTAGCTGCAAATATTTAGAAAATCAGAAAAATCCTCCTTCAAGGTGAAAATGCGATAAGGACGTAATTTACTGAAAAATGAGTGCAATATTAGTTTTTGCGTCATTTTCGGGAAATTTAATCGAATTCACATAGCATAAAAAATGAACGAAAACTTAAAAAGGACTTAAGAGACGAGTTACTCGAATTGCAAGGTCTGAGAGACATTCATGCATAAATGGGACGAGGCTCTTCATTTAACTACAGCTAGGTGAACAAGAATCGGCCGAACGCAATACCACCACAGGTGGAAGTCAACCGGGGACTTCAAAAAGCAAATGAAATAGTATTTCCGATTCTACATCTTTGTGAAACAAGAACATTAGTGTGCCACGGAAATATGAGACAAAGTCATCAGAAAATCCACCAACTTAAAAAGTGTTCATTTCCTCACGAGGACTACGAATAAATGACAAAATGCACTGTTGCGGATCCGTATTAAAAACAGGTGGGCACAAACCATACCTGTGTGTACTGAGTGGAGTTGCGTGGAGGGCTTTTCTAACAACCCAGTAAACTGATTCAATCAAAGGATTTGTTTCACAACTGTTCGAGAGCGAATTGCCTTCTTTTCACCCGTAAAGTGTATGACTTTTTCATTAATAAGCACAGTCATAAATGTCATTTACTTGGCCATATTTGGAAGCAAAGTCAAGAGTTTTACGTGCATCGTCACAGTGGATATTTAGAGCCTTGCGAAAACAGAGACGCGCCTTGACCAACCAAAATCTGCAAAACAAGTTCTGGAGGTAAAAGACTCTCAACCAACTCTGTCCACAAAATTACCGATTCTTTGGAATTGAGAAGGAGAAGAAGACGCTTTACGTTGAAAGTATCAGTTATGAATTGAACGCTTGTAGATCCCTAAATTTATTTGAAAGCGATCATAGCCTGCTGTTACAAGCGCTGAGAAAAGGTTTTAACTCCCCACCCTAACACCCACGCAACGTCCTGCGACCTATCTAAGCAGCAAAGCATGCAAATGCTAAATTTATCCTGTATTGACCTTAAGGTATTCACTGCCAGGCCAAAATCGGCACAAGTCCTCTTGATGAAGTATGCGCTGTCGCATGGGGCGTTTGCAACGTAAGTTTTTTTTTAAATATTATTACAGGTTAAGTTAGTAAGCATTTCTCAGCCAGAGGGTATTCGCCCTAGTCTTGTGCCGAAAATGTACTTTGGAAGAGACAAATAAGGGCCAATTTTTATGCTTCTAGCAGAAAGAGGTTGATGCAAAATAGGTAACAGAGGGTTAGGCAAAGGAGCATCTTGACACGTAACCTGAACGGAAATACGGCAACAAAAGGCAGAGGTCAGATGGATGAGAGTGGCAACTGTCGAAGTGTTTCTCGGTCATCGGCGAATCAGCACATCCAATTCAGGGGAGGGATAAGGACCATCCCAGGAAAAGGTAGACCCACATTCATGATACAGCTGCTAGCATAAACGATGTAGTCGCCCACTATAACTCACTGTAGGATGTCTTCTCACGTGCAGGGGTCTGCGGCGGCGGATATGACGGGCGTTCCATTCGGGACAGCCTATTGTGCCCCAAAGACATTGATGGGCAAGTTGCATGACTCACGTCAGTCGTCTACCTGGAATGGGTTGAGAAGTCTCCGCTATTTTTCACAAAAGTGCGAACTGCATCATCTGGGACAGAGGCAGCCCTCAAGAGGGAGCATTCTCGACCAATGATGGTCAAAGGCATCCAATGTTCACCTGATACGTCCACGAAGTCCGTCACAAGCGACGGGGATTGAGCTGGAGCAGCTGTGATTGTTCACATTTCAATCAATGCCAGTCAAGTCGTCCACCACTACCCCATGAGGTTGACCTACTGGGGCTGACTCGAACGTGAACATATTTATAGTAAAGCGAATCGTCGACGCACCTAATTCACTCTGCCTACTTAATTCGCCCAGCGCCTTCCGATGGCAAGACAAGTCATAGTGGCAGGAGGTAATTTTGGGCGGACGAAATCAGACAGCTCCTAATGTATCAGGCCACATTTAACGAGGGTCTTTGGTCTCACATAAGTGAGGGTGTTCTTGGGGCCACAGAAAGGATCGGTTGGAGCCTGACATTCATTCCTAGGGACAGAATTATCCATCAAGCTGACAATTTCCGGGCCAAGGGGGCCGTTTATAGTATTCACGACGCCCTCTTCTTGCGCCTACTATAATCAGACAGCAAGATAAACGACCGGAGGTTGGAACGGACATGGTGGATGAAAGAAGTTAGAAGCCCATCTCAATGCATCATCCATGTACTAGTCTCTACCCCATAGCAGACAGCAGCAACGGGGTACAGGTCGGACGGGCACTACCAAGGCTGGACTGAACACCAAAACCAACAATTCTATCGGCCTGGGGCGGAAATCCATTTCGGTGCGAAACTGTAGACGACTGAACAAACGCTCTGGAACGTAGGATCAAGAATAGGCTGTTATTTTAGCCGTGTGTTTTCTCGGGGGCTTTAGATCGAGCATACCACAAGATGTCCACAGAATTTCAAGCTCTTGATTACCCTTCAACCTTAAGACGCTAATGGCTCGTCCCCTCTCCCGACGAAAACATCGTGGACCACCCAGAGCCACAGTTGAGAATCGAATATATGATCAATTCCCAAGAACTGCATGTTCATAGGCGTCCCAACGAGTGAATTTTCTGCTGGACCTGAAGCCCCACCTCATCTATCGCATAAAGTTTCGAGGAATTTGAAAATATGGTAAAAAAGCTTCCAACCGCAAATAAGCACCAACAGGAAGGGGGATTTTCGCCCAAGAATTGACGAACAAAAACGCGAAAGGATTCCTTGGGCGAGATATTTAAATAAAAAGTAATTCTGTTACAAGCTACATAGTAGAGACGCTGTCAGACGCAATTGTGAAAACAGTACGTCTCCAGAAGCTCTGCCCTATAAAATCTACCAGAACCCGACCCTTTAGGGCAGTTAAGGGATGCCAGTTAGACAGAAGACTAGATTTCCCTGTTAAATCATAAAATTTCAGCTTTTAATAGATGAGTGCGCGTGAAAACGGGGTAACGGTGAAGACCTTCCCATTAGCATCTATTCGGAGCCCCTTAGAAGCGCATGTTAAATTTTCTTTTCAACATCTGACATAGAGACTTACATCTTCAATGCGATATTTCAGCACGCCTATCACCTTCACTGCATTAAACGATGGCTTGAAAGCAGCACACATCCTCGTTGTCCACTCGACAACAGCGAATGGGAATTCAGCATGTGAGTTATCACGAGTTTCAGCCTGTCTATTGGCTATTTAGTAGTAGATAGTATTTTAGACACCGAAATCAGACAAGCTCCCCGATGACACTTTTCTTCTTGCAGGGTGGGCCAGTGAATATCAAGCACCGGTGGACGGAGCGCTGACAATGCACTCGAGGAGTAAATGTAAAATGGCCCTCCTTCGACAAAAAGGAGTGGGAATCAATCGGTTCAGATCCTCTTATTTAATGAAAACAAAATTATAAAAATGAATCTATAAAAAGTTGTGGAAATTTTTTAAAACGAAGCTGGATAACAGATGAGAAACACACCAGATGGGGAAGGAGGTTCGGAATATTTGGGGAAGGGCTCAAGAGAAAGACTTTAGGTGGTGTTGCAGTGTTCAATCTTCGTGCAATCCTGACGACAGAAACTGTCAGTTCATTTTTTCTCCCATAGGGTCATCAAAGCAGATCTTTGTTTTTATAGTCATCTGGAATGGTAAAATAATCATCGGGGATGGGCACATCTCCTTGACCTTCTCCGGGCAAACCATAGTCCTTAACGGAGGTGAACACTAAGCGTCCAATCAGAGAAGGCATGACCGGAACCTCTTGAAATTTTAGAAATATAAGGAATAAAGCTATGAGTAGGAGAGGACTTTTGCCGTATAAATAAAAAAATATTTTCCGACCGTGCAGACTTTCGTGTTAGCTTGACAGGAGCACCGAGACCGGT
>CACRXP010000178.1:494991-559122 GCA_902702965.1 Spirometra erinaceieuropaei | reverse complement strand
ATCAATAGTGACTAAATTTATGGGGTAAGAAAGATTTCGGCTGATTCAGATGCAAGAGCTGGCTTTGGATATCCGCTATAATTATCCACTCGCTAAGGCGCCGCTGTACAAACCTACAGTATCCGGCTTATCTCATGAAGTATTAGTCGAACTTCCGAAACGTTTTCGTTTGGAAAAAATTACTTAGGTTAGGCTGCCTAATTTGTCGTCGTGCAGTGTAATCCCAAGATATTTCAGTCACACAGGATACCAACTTTTCAATGAGCTTATATCTGACCGCTTGCAAAAACCCCACTCCATAAAAACGACTGTGTAGGTAGTGTGAAACTTTCCCATTGACTACCGATGTCCCTATAAATTCAAACATATGTTATAGAAAAATGGCCCAAAACGTTCTTTCTTGCACTCATTTTGTAGCAAATTATGCCTTCTTCAATCCTCATACTCGAGGGAAGAGTATCTATAGGCTTTAATAAGCTTTTCTAATTCCTCAGTAGTGTTGAATTGGACCTGCAAATGCATTCAGCATTGTTTTCTTTTAAGGAAAACCATGCATTTCTACTATCTACTAAAAGGTGCCATATAGGACCCAGAAGCTTTTGTAATGGGCGTGGACAATTTTTTGTACTTCATACGCAAAACAATTAAACAGGCAAATACGATGCTGTATGACCGAACACTTGGCGATCTTAAAAATCTGGTAATTACAAATTTTGGACCAAAAGGCACCTTTACCTCAAGTATGAAATGTGGCGAAAACGTAATTTGCTACCAATGAGTAGGAGAATAATTATTTGTTTGCATATCTTCCATAAAATATATTTGAATTCGTAAAGGTATTGAAAATCCACGAAAAACATGCATACTACATAAGAAAGTATTTTTTGCCGCGTGTGGTTTTCACAGGCCAACTCCTGTACTTTCTACTCCGGTTGAACAGGACTTCACTGCCACGAAAATGAGACCCGAGGAAATAGCCCTTATTCTGTTTTAATCAGTCCGGTCACTGCTGCTAGATACACTTAGACAGCTGGAGAACGAAAATTGTATTTTACAGGCGGGCTCGTGGTTGTAAAAAAGTGAGGCTGGCGTAAGCTGGACTGTTCACTTCTATGTAGTTCCCCTGGGTATGAGTTTCCAAAGAAAGGGAGAGTTCGATGGTCTCACAACAAGCAAAATGTCAATAAAAAGGGAGATACTAGTAATCCACGGCAGCCCTCAGTACTTACGACCGAAACATCAACAATCGAACCACTTCAATGGTCGGCGCACTGACGTGATACATGGGGGGGAGAACAACGCGTCGTCTTGTAAATCCGACAAATTGGACAATTTCAGATTATTCCTAAACTGGTTGTATACTTTTCCAGACAACTCAGTCAACCCCTTCCACCTAACAGAATCTTCCTCGGAAACAGTTTTTTTTTATGCAACAGCTTGTGGTCTTTGGCGGCTGAGTGATTCACTTCAGCCGCTAATTACGAACCGGAAAATATGTACGGTATACCCAAGGTGGTAAATCAGCAGCCGACATGATGCAGCTCATTTATGCAACAAGCATCAAGGCAGTTACTGTCCAAAGACCTGACTCGGTCGACTGGGTCCTCCAAGGTGTCAATAGACAGGCGAACATGCTGTTTGATGCGTCAGATGTTAAATTAACTTCTCTCAGGGGGTGCCACCTCGTTACGATATACTGATATACCCATCATTATGCTGTGGTCAACAGGCCGTCGTGCCACAAATGTAATAAATCGAGTTCACCGGAGAAAATATGCCTCCATAGACACTAGGCTTAACCACCGAATAAATAATTTGTACCGGCCGTCAACTTACCTACGCGAATGGGGAAACCTGGGGGCAGGCCTTGTGCCAGGGACACACGAAGCCTCCGGAATTTCCGCAACGGTGAGAAGATTTGGAACAGATCTATAAGGCTGGAGAAAAGGAATTACAAGGGATTATCGTTTGCAGAGATCGCAGCAGTCTTATACACTACTACATCATCCATTCCCACGCCAGCAATTGGCGCTTTACTCAGCTATTCGGTTTAGAGCTCAGAAAAGGGTAGCAGGACGTGAATTCAGACGAATAGAGCTGGGACGAGACAGTCACTAACAACGGCAACTGAAGAACCGGTAGTTATTTTTAACTGAGTACACTTATTTTGGGTTTTATGGTCGATTACGAACCAATACGGTATGCACTGAAACCTACGCAACAGTGACCGAACTTTTTGACGCGCTTTCAAATGGGATTGAGAAATGGATAAGTAGGAAAGTGGTTTCAAGAAGCTTGCGGTGGCGTGTCTTTTAAATAAGTGGCTTTCCATCAAACCGGGCAAATGATGTTCGTAGAAAAAATATTTCTTGAGCAGCAGGCAATGTCAGCACTTCTCTTCGATAGCTTTGTAGGTTTAATCTCACTTTACAGAACTAGTGACCGACGAACTACTTCCTGAGTCTGAAGGAGGAGAGGATTTAAGTTCTGAATGGTCGAATAAAAAGTACGTGGCTTGAAACAGCAGAATATTATGGTAGAGATGGATCATCTTTCGTGCATCGATACACCTGGAAATGATAGCGAAAACGTCTCAGAAATTCCTTTAAAAGACGTTAGTAATGGGAAAATTCATCCTTCGTCGGTGCGGAAATTAAATTCGAACTGTGTCCCCGTTTTCTTGTCAGAGCAAGGTTTTCTGCTTAAAACCGTCCCCGGAAATGCATTTAATGCCTCATAAGTTTAGGTCCATACCGCAGATGACAAACCTTGGTGTCTCCATGCAAACATGAGCCTCCTCTTTATTTTGCCATGCATTTATTAAATAGAACGAATGTAAACAAATGATTAGGAGAGTACGACTATGCCGAAAAGTGAATTTTTGGTGGGGGTTTGGTATATGCCCTAACTAAACTATGAGGCAAGGCCACGCATTATACGGTTATGTTGATAACTAGGGTTTCAGGGGTGGAGTCCTTCAAGATTGGAAACGTGGTCTGAAGTAGAGGAGGAGACAAAGAGCGCGTTTGCACCGTATGCTTGCTTTAGTCTGCTCAAGAATGCCGAAATAAGCTTGCGAAAAGCAAGAGATTTATTTTAAGTGTCGGGTGGAGCTGCCGGGTTGTTGCTTATTAGTTGCTTCAAGATAGACAAAGTCGATTATTAAAATGCGCTGCACAGTTACATCGAACCACTCTTCAAGTAGACATGCTATAACGACTTTGTATGTCACGCGCCGTTTTCCGGTGTCTTTTGTGAATGAATTTCCACCCCGTTCATGCTAGATGTACTCGTTTGTTCAAAGTAGATGATGCCTGTAACATAGCGAGAATCCCAACGTGTTTTCCGTCAATGTCACGCCATTAATTTAGTAGAAGTGATTATAAATGCTAAACGAAAGAAACATTTCCCGACCAAATTAAGTGCTGCGCTGATCGCAATTTTCTCACGGTAGCACACGGAAATAAAAGGCTCTCGTAATGCCGGCGGCCTTGTGCCAAATTCCTGGAAGATTAGGGTTAGTGTTAGGACACGGGAATAGGTTCCACTCAGGGAACTTGACGCAAGGCCTCTGGTATTACGAGGGATTCCTATTCACGTGTCCTACCTTTCTTACAACCCTGCTTAAAGTGCTTTAAATAATGCTGCGATTAAAATGCACCTTAGGGTCATGCCACCTCCAGTGCGCAGGCCTAAAGTGCAGGGCGTCATCGGATTAGTTTAATTCTACAAAAAAATCTGATTCCGCTGGGCGCACATATTAGCAACTTTAAATTTCAACACCCTTCAACCATTCACGGCCAGTCTTAAGAGTCGGATGGCATGTATTACCTACCAGTCTTAAAATAAGAAGTATCACTGAAAGTTTTAGCGTCTATTAGGCCTCACATTTGCAACTATGTAAAGAACCCTTGCGACAACTGCACGGCCTATGGTCTGCTGCGCATATTAGGGTTTTTTGCCATAGCACGGTCATGTCATGTCGATTTAGCTGTTGTAAAATGTAAGAATATAGAGCTGCTAGGAAAGGTCGGCTGCTCGTGATAATTGAGATACAGTTCTGCCGGCGAGATCGTGGTGGGAGTGATTTCATGCAACGGAGACGATAGCGCAATAAACTTATACTTACTGAGAATGTTTATACTTCATAAGAACGATAAGCGGTGTAACCTGGCTTCCATTCTCTTTTCTAACCCCTGTAATAGTAGTCGTATCAGTAACAGTAGTATAAGTAGTGGTGGAAGCAACAGCAGCAGTAGCGAAAATAGACCAAACTAAATTCGCCTCAATCAAGATAGGCAGTCGGATACGGTTGTTTAATGCATACCCTGGTTTTTCCACAGTAAGAGTTGTACGTGAGATACCTACATTCAGCCTATAATTATGGGGCCGAGAATTCGCGAAGTAGATTAAACAAGACTGACTTTGATGGAAAGGGAGAAGCCTTACAGACGAGCGTAAGCAGCCATGAAACAGGTCTTCGTGTCTGCTTGCTTAACAACACACCCATTTCCCTGGCTTTATTTTCTACTAACTCAGATGACTTTGCGTCCACCGTCATCACGATGTCAGGTGCGACATCAGATGAGAACAGATGCAGGACCACAGTAATCAAAATCTACACGCAGGCACATCCGTTATACGTGCGGTCGGTGTGAGTGCAGAACCTCAGGCTACTGCTCCACTGTCAGGCAATCAGTTCAAACTGTGCCACGACCGATTGAGACAGGGGCACTTCTGCCCTCATATCCCGGAGCTTTCAGCTGCATGCAGCTCCTTCGCTCACTGTACAGGTCTCCAGAATTTGATCCCAAACGCCGAAATGGGCGAAACCAGGACAAGGAGCCACGAGAATAGTTCAGAGGCCCGCACAGTGTCCAGATACCGGCTAGGAAGAGTGCGACTGGCCGAATGTCAGAACTATGATTCTCATTGCCTGAGGTGTAGAACCCATCCATGAATCAGCCACCAGAGATGGAACCGGCAGCAGTTTTCGAGTGTCATAGTCCTGAAAAGTTCAACTCTTGTGAGTACTCTGGTAAAGTCTACCTAATTAAATACCTTAGCTGTCCCGATGATGACAGATACCTGCAAGAAGCGAAAATTTAGGTAATCGATCATGCAATTATGCGCTCGAAAGGCGCGTTCTTTTCCATACATCGAAAAATTGAGCATCCAAGATTCGATAACGGAAATTCGGTGCTGGAATCATGCTAATGGTTTCACTTGTGCGAAGTTGTCTGAGACATGCAAAAAAGACATCCAAGTAAGTTTTTTCTTTAACAGAGGGCAAGGCATAAGTAAAGGAATTGACCAACTCGTCTCTATGTGTAGACGTTCCAAAAGGTGTGAAACACCAGACCCAGACAACTTCAGGGATTCCAAGAAAAAATGGAGAATTTCAAAGGTCACTTTCGGGGTATTTTTGTATGAATGTTATTTATATTCATTCAAAATGAGGGCAACTGGCCAGCGGAGGCGATGGAAGACGATAAAAATAGTAAAATCATCCATCCACTTATTCTGTTACCTTGGCATGGCAGTGCAAAAAGGTGAAACTGGTGATAAGCCTAGTCAGCATGTTTCGACACAGTCATAACTCCTTTCAGGAGATGGAGAGCATCCTCTACGATTAACGTACTCCTAAAACTAGAATCATATTTTCCAAATTCTCATGTTCGTCACGGTATGTGGAAAATCCCCGCAAACCACTTTCGCCGAAAATATTCAACTACACTAGAGGTGGAACGCGTGATATGATGCATAACGGCATAAATGTTGAACGTCCTCCTATCAAAGTCAATAAATAACAGCAGAATGCTAAACTTGTCTAGATCACATATATATGGAGTGCAATGGTACTTACTGGGTCGGCGACAGTTGTACCTCGTCCGTCTAAAAACACGATATAAATCATCATATCCTGCCAAAAGGGTAACGGTTACCATGGCGACGGAGAGTTTTATATCTCGCGGTTGCACTTTCAGCTCCGGCTTCTTCCCGATGTATAATTCGGTGTCTCGCAGTAGACCACTTGCATACTCTTCCCATGTCCACCGTGGACTCAATTTCTCTCCCGGTTCGTTTTCAGGCGTATCCGGTTTCCGTGACTGGGCCAGCTGCCATGGCAGAAAAAGAGAAAGATGTAGATGCGAGGACGTAAAGGAAACTCTGCAGGCAGAGAATATCTTACAATTATTAAGGAAGAGCCAAACATTTGGTCCGCTATCACGATACCGTCGGAGCTCGAATCCACTGAACACTGCCCAGGACCAAGGCTGGAACTAGGCCGCTTAGTTCGGAAAGTGGACCAAAAGTGCATGTTCCATTCCTATCTATACTGTAGTTTCAAATAACCTACCTCCATTTCATTCGAAAATCCATTTAGGGAGTTTGTTCAATGTTTCCTAAGTTAGGAGCTGATTCATACTGGGAGGTCAAAGAGGATTGTCCCGCTAACAGATTTGAACTTTCATCTCAGCTGGACCTTTGAAGGTCACTGAAATGACCACTAACGCAAGTATTCTTCTCCTGCTCAAAGCAAATTTAAGGATTTCGGTACATGTGGTAAGTTGTATGAGTTGTGAAAATTTCAGCAATAGTTCAAAAATCTAGTACGAGCAAGGAATTGCTGGGTTATCCCCAATAATTACTGTGGAACAACGGATAATATTTTAAAAGTCTGCATACAAGGAGCAAATAAACTAGCTATAAACATCTTCGAAACAAAAAAATCAACGTAGACATGGACACCAAAACAAAAACGGGAGCAACTTACAAGCATCCCCAAGTGCACTAACTTCATAACACCATTTATGTTACAAGGCAGAGAAAGTGTCGAATTAGACAAGTAGCATAATTGTCATCAGTGATGCCCTTTCTCTCCAGGGAGCACAACTTTGGTCCAATCGGTAAAATAATCGCGATTTCGAAATGGAGGAGTTTGTGGAGGAGATCATTTGTGGCTAGGCAGTGTTTGACAGGGTGACTACATTCTCTTATGCAGCAATAGAGGGCTATGCGGGACAAAGCGGCCAGATGCGTAAATATGACGTCTTGATGCGATATGACTAGTCGCCCGGATCGACGACTATCTGCAAACAAGGACGGATCACGGCAGCTACCGAGGGTTCTACAGTGTTAGCACCTGTGACGGAAAATGGACTCTGTATATTAACCACTAGTGTCAACGAAGTTGACTGAAAAATGAAAAAGGCAAATGTCTCATCTTCGTTCATAAGAACTCTACGGCGACGCACGCCAAAAAAACAGGTGGAATTAGGATGGTCATTTCTGATCTAGTTGTCGTCACCAGTCAGCTAGTCATACCTAAAGCACAAGCCGGGAGGATCTCGCAGCTCAAATCCGGACACCTGTGTCATTATGACCTGAGCCACGGATCCGCGTTCTGTCGGTTGTGCTCGGAAATATTCAAAACCGCCTGAGAGTGACCCTAGTTGATCCACCATGATTGCAGAACGGACCACGCGCTTTCTGCTTTGCTTTGGAGTTCAGATCTAGGACGCACGGGGCCGATCACATGGCATAAGAAAATCGGTAATAAGGAAGCATTACTGACAGATCCGTAAACATCACACTCGGCTTTGAGCCCTGGATCTTTCCGACTTGAGTTTGGGACAGTAATGACTGACGACAGCCAATGGTCGTTGCTGTCTCTCCTACGTTTTTCGGTAGTAATTCAGTAACTTATGCCACTATCACTGGACTCACTTGTCGCCGGTTGTAAAGAATACACAAAGCTCTAAATGCATGACGATCAGTGTTTAACAGTGCTTCAAAATTACACATACTATTTTACCTGGATAAACCAAACTTCCAGTATATAGCCGACGCCATATCTTGTTCTTCTTGGGTTACTTAACCAAGGCCCAAATTGTTGCAATTCCTCAAAACTTTTGACTTAAACTGAAACGTTAGACGGCCTTTTAATAAGCCTCGATTATTTCACCGCGACTACCTTACCTACAGTGTGTATAGCTAGTCTTCGTTTCACAAATCGTCCTAATCAAGGTTTATCTCAGGATTTATTCAGCTTCGTGATTATATTTTCCTGTTATCTACTAGTCCGTACGATATTGTCTAGCGAGTTCTGTTTTCGGCTGACCCGTTCGGAATGGGAGAATTTTTGTCAAAACTTTGTTTGCCTAAGCCTCAGAAACGTGTAACTAATGGAATTACCCCTTAGGTATCCTAGGAAGACATAGTACGACATCATCACTAACACTCGTCACGAAGGTATGTAAACAAGTACAGATTCCGCCCCATGACGCGAATGATGCGTGGCAAAAGTCACATCGCTGTACAGGCAGGCGCTGATCCAGTTACCTTGACGGCAAAACATCCTAGACAGAAGTGAATACGGCAGTCAGCTTGTGAAGTCATCTCCGAGCACAACGAAGGAATTCCAAATAATCACTCCGAGGCAGTTCATTTAGCACTTTTCGTTTCACAATCATACGTAATAAAAAGTAGATGAGTTTGTTCGCAAACTCCTCTGCTCCGCGGTGTTGCCTAGTTCTGCAGAACCTGTCACGTGGGACTGAAATGAACACAGTACCGGTGCGCATCGATCAGCCAAGAAGAGGCCCAACAATGTGACTTTGCAGTGACTGTGCACTTGCGCTCGCAGGCCCAGTGAAAGGCATTAGACGCAGTCCGTTTTTTCTCTCTCTGAGGTGCATGCTTGCGTATTTGTGTGAGCTAGCAGATAATTTATAATCAATCAAACTTACGGAAACCAGCGGCGACAAAGTCAGAAACAGGCATGTCCGCCACCAACGACATAAACACAAACCGGCACTCTCGCAATCAACCCTAAAAGCCTGCGAAAGCACTGCCTATGTGGGAGCAGTTAGAGCAAACATAAAAGCCTCGGACGAAATTCAGTGCTGGACTGCAAAGTGCAAGAAACCTGCAGCTACCTCCACGTCAGGGTAAAGGGCAACTAGGCTCAGAAATTATCTACGAAGTTGGAGTAGATCAGTTTATTCAAGGTCTATAGGCACAGACCGAGAATTTTATACATGAATATTTAGGCCCAAGTCCATCAGCCACAGCGGGTAACCGCGTAATATTCATTACCTGCCGACAGACAGCAAGTAGTATACTCTAGGGTAAGGTGATACCATACTAACAGCACAGGTACTAGCCAAAAGCCCATATACGCGTGTTCCGCCGATATTCTGCCGCTGCATGGCGCAGCTGCGAGGGGTTCGGCTCGTCAGTGGGTCCCCCAGCATTCCCCGTGTTTTTTTTTTCTGGTAGGTACACCAATTTAGAAATTGCCGCTTTTTAATTTCCTCGGAAATTAAATTTCTAAATTGGAGTATCTACCAGAAAAGACACGGGGAATGCTGGGGGACCCACTGACGAGCCGAACCCCTCGCAGCTGCGCCATGCAGCGGCAAAACATCAGCTAAACACGCGTGTATGAGCTTTTGGCTAGTATCTGTGATTTTAATATGGTATCACCTTACCCTATGAGAGTTTTATTATGACAGCAGAAGATTGTTTTGAACGCGAAATTACCTTAATGGCATCGTTGAGGGCACCATGCCGCAGATGTGTTTTGAGCATCAGGTTGTAGCGTTTCTCCGCTTTTGTCAAGTGTTCAGTCCTAGAAGTTCAGGGCTGCGACACACACATATACTGGGTCTTACCTCTTTTTCACAATAACCTTTACATTATTTATGTTGTAGAGAGTAGCAGTGAAGTTTCCGATCTACAATAGGGGAAAAAGTATAATTCTTACAGAATATTAGGGACTATTTCACTTTTGCCTCTGAAGCTGGGTAGAGGCGACGAAGGTTGGATTTGACACATGTTTAGATAAAATTTAGTCTGGCTACACCGTGATAAATGGAAATCAGTCTCGACCTAGTAACTTGATGATTAAGAGATTTGTTTCATGCATGCCTATTTAATATCGGAATGCAGAGGTCAGAAGGTATAATATAACTTCTCCCCTTGTAAAAATAACAAAATCCGAGGGCAGTAGCAGTTTCATTCGTTTGACTAGAAATTTCATACAATACAGGAGGTTGTCGCTGTATATGTGCCCTCATTTTGGCAGGAGTAGGTGTCGGTCGTATAAGTTTCTCTTATCATCGCTTGCCCTACCTACAGTTTACAACAGCGGGCAGACGCCATAGTGTACAAGGTTCCTAAGATTCAGCTAGTCGGCAAGTCTTAATAGAAAGACCCTGGTGCCTGAGCCACTGGAGTCCCAACTTATCGGTTGTAACCAGGAATGTTTAAAGTCGGACAAATGTGACGGAAGATTCAAAAAGAGCACGAGAATTTTCCTCTCCGCAATCAGATCGGAGAAGCGTAACACTCATGTGACTATGTGGTTTCCACAAATGGGGTATAAGACGTCCATGTTTTGCCTTACAGCGCGAAATGTGACACCATCCGGTTGTAAGAAGATGTTAGAATGGTATTTTAAAGCCGCACATGAGTAAACTTCTTTAGAGCGACAGGTAGCCACAAGGAATACCCTTAGCGCAGCTGCCTCGCTCCAGCCCCGTCCAGCAAAACCCATCCAGACCGAACTAGGGTAGTAAGACCGTCGTGGTCTTTCCAAAGTCCTATCGTCTGCATGGTTTGTTATATATCACTGTACACGAAGTGCAGTACGCTGATTACTTTTGGCAGAATTAAGACGACATTATTTGATCTGTCTTGCTAATTAAAACCTCGGCGACTATGCCCATCACCATACTTCTCAAACAGAGTTATGCTTCATGGAATCGCTGTACGTGAGAAAAACTAGAAGGGGGTCAGTCAGAGTATAGTTTTATATCACAATGGATGTCTGAGATGGGTACTTGTATCGGCAGTCTAGCTGGAAGACCTAGCCCAGCTTCACTAGGGCCTTTCCTTTGGTTTTCAAAGCTCTAACCCCTAACGCTATTCCACATAACCCCGAAGATCGCGAGATCCATCGTCAACGCCCCGAGATGATGTAACAGCTAACAGGATGCAGGCTACACCCTCACAAGACTGGCTGCTGGTAGGGTTGACCGCCTTCTTTAGTAAAGTGACTGGCATTCCTCAAAGTACAAAACGCGGATATTCTGGGAAGGGGGGGGGGGTGACCGTGGGTGAAGGGCCTTGACTAAGTCGTGACCTTTATCGACCACAGAGACCGGAAGAACTCATTCTGGACGTCAGTCACAGAGCTTCCAGACGCAATTTGAGAACGTTCGGCAGACTCAAGATGTTTTTTGAAAGCCTCTACCGTTTGAAGCGCTATCAGTATTCCTGAGGCCGCATTTAAAGTGGAAAACCTTATGAGTGCCCAGACTACACTCTCACCCTGACAGAGAGACAGATGATGCCGTCACCACTTTTGTCCAACTGCAGTGAGAAAACCTTCGGTTCAGACGACAGCCCCCCCCCCCACCCTCCTTCGCTGACAACACAAAGTCAAAATGGCTGCAGGTGGGATCGGCACAGTGGCTGACAAAGCAAAACAGCCCGTCTACGGATGTCATACACAACCTGATCCCTAAGTCCATACATACAATGGGGCGGCGGGAGCTTAGATCTCATGAAGGTGGAGTTTGAAGGCGTCTGACTGCCTCCATCTTATGCCAAGAGGTCATGATTCCAACCTCTAACGGGAAGAGAGCTACTCTCCTCCCCGAATGAACATGGTTGATACATTCGTCGATAAGTCAGCGTCGAACTTGGAGGAAGTCAGGATTTTCTAAGATATTTACTAAATCCACGCTCGTTCAGTCACCGATGCATGAGAAATATTCTACATCTGCTACCAGCCATTGGCATTTCTAATGTAGTACAGACAACGTCTTGCAAGTCATTGGTGACTGCGGTTACATGAACGTTCATACTATGATAGAAGTTGGACAGCTTTCCTACGAACGGTCCTAACGCTTGGTCTCGCTGTCAGGACAACGACATCGATTGGGCTAACGGAAGCGTAACAAGGCACTGTTGGAGTTAATCTTAAAAGGATTCGGGGCTCAGAAGTATACTCGTGAACCAAAACTGACCGCAAAATGGCCCGCAAACCTGCGCAGTCTAGTAAAGTCTTTACCCGCGCAATGATCCCTCTTTCCTTTTCTTGACGTGAGTCGTCTTTGCGCGTGTTTTCATCCGCCTTCGTTGGGATTCACATCAGCCGGTTTCAGTAGGGATGGCGATGGTGGATTAAGCAGCGTTCGGGATGTCAAGCGGAAAGTAGTCTCCAGCCACACTGATTTCCGAATGATTTCTACCTGACTTCACTGAAATGGCTTGCTTTTTTCGTGAAAAGGCCCGAGCTGCTTTGCGCAGAGGGGTTATTTTCCTAATTATTACAGCTAAGTCGCCATATAGAACAAAAAATGATGAGCGTTATTGTCTCTAGGGTCAGTCGGAGCGTTAGTTGCCAGGTTTTAAAGGTCGCAAATTCTTGCACTTCATATAGAAGTAACGTTTGTCAAGACGCATTTGTATGCTGCCTTAGTAGACATCTGACATGCAAGAGAACCACGGAAGGGTGAGAATCTATTTTTTTAAACAAACCCATGGGCGCGATCGGTTCAGACGCAGTGTTACAGACTACTACCCGCATAAATACCTTCCCTTGTGGTTGAGACTTGTTTACTTTGAAGAAATAAAAACTACGAAAGAATTTCAAACCTAAAGTAACTTACCCGTTCCACAACCGGATCCTTGTTCCAGATGAGTTTCGAGCTCTGTGTCTTGCAGCGCATGCCCTCCGTCTCAACGATCATATGTACTAGCTCGTTTCTAGTAGCCATGTTGATCGTCTGTTCCAACCAGCTGTCATCCGTTTTCGCCATCTGGGTTTTTTAAAAAAACATAATTTTAGAGGTTCTCCATAGCCCCTCCATTTTACTGTCCATCGAAGAAGTCAGCGGCGGTAAGTACCAGCAGGAGAGTTAGCCTTAAATAGTTTGTTGAATCACAAGATTAATTTCTGAAAATTTTGAAACGAATGTGGACAGTATTAGTATCATTTTTGACTCTTGAACAGGTCGGATTTTTGAAAATATGACGAGAAATTTGGTCGTCTTTTATTCGTTACAATAACTGGATTGACGTCTGTGCCATCTAAAGAGCTTATTTTTAAAACGCTACTGCGAAGTTGAGAGGTCCCATGGCAAGGCCCGAACGCCTTCCTATCGAGTCGGCGTAAACGGTTGTTTATGTAGGGAAAAGGGACAATGGACGGCAAAAATTTGCCGCAAGTGGAATGAAAGTCGTGGGGAAAAATGTCCTCTTGAAATATGGATGCGTTGTCAAGAAATGCGAAGTGATTTGAACTAAAAATTCAGCTGAAATTTTATTACTTTCAATGTCGGCATGTGTTTGAGGCAAACAAGCAAAGTATGTGCAACTCTGACTTTGATAAGTATATAAAACGCATCTAAAAGGGACGACCAGTCGAAAAGACTGTCGGCTGACTCGGCCTTCCGTTCACAGTTTTCGACTACTAACTGCCTACAAAGATTCAATTAGCCTTCGAAGATGGAACTAAGCAATAGGTAACTCACCAAAAGCACCTTAATGAAAACCCCTTCGTAGTCAGGTTGGACTTGGAAGGTCCAAATAGGTATATAAGCCAAGTGACGAATTTTGAGACCATGACTGTTGAAGCTTGTTGCAGGCGAGGCTGAGGCAGACGCAAACGCTTGTAGGCTACACACAACGAAAGTTCGAGGGTGACAAGCGACGACGTCCACTGTGTGCCCCACAGTGTGGATGAAGCATTTGTGACTTGTGAGTAGAATCTACCACGCTCTCTCCTTCCTCATCTACCTGGCTCTGACGGCAAGACAATGTTATGACAACCGGAGGTATGAGTGCGTGTAATGGCTGACAAAGCCAAACATTCCGTCTGTGAGTGCCGCAGACACGACCTAGTCCTCATCACACGTCACCGACATTGATATATAGTAACCGAAATTAAGTAGAACAATTAGAAAATAGACATTAAGTGTCTTCAACTATCGCATCTCAACTCTCTGGGCTGAGTTCATTGTAGATAATGCATCAGACTGTCTACAACAGACGACCCAACCCTGTACGATGAAACACCAAACCGAAGTAATCGTGTCGGACTAAAACCCGTTTAAATAAGTATAATGGGCATTCTTTGTATGCCACAGATGCTTGGGGGCCTTCAACCGATCCTTACCGACCGGCCTCCATAGGGGTGGCTCGAATCTCACATGGGTGAGTGCCACAAATGCCACAACTGCTTAGTTCGTATAGGGACCGACTTATCCTGTCAGTTGGCAACCTTCCATGGCACGACTCTCGGCAAGTCATGATAGATTCAAGCGCGTCAGATTTATTATTGGTGAGGAATGCATTGTTTTGCCGTGGAGATTAATTCGTCAGTGTCCGCCTCAGTCCCTATTTCCTCTCCCATGCCCTAGTTGACTGTCCTAATCTGCCGGCCAACTAGTGATGGGATTGGGCGCAGTCGCTGACGTTGCATGACGGCCTATGTATAGGACCTGCCACAGGGGCATGTACGGCAGTAGTTCTGGGCTCACTGCGCAGTCCCACTAAAGTGTGCTGTGAAACTGCACATAAGCGTGCTTCATAAAACGGGGATACGCGGCTCCTGCAAACAATATCAGGCTCCTGGAGCATACGTATGATCCACTTTTCCAGCGCCGGGCAAAACTTCGCCTGTAGAAACATGCGCACCTAGCTCAAGCGAGAAGTGCGTCATTTGGCGCAACTTGGTACGTATGGGGCAGGGGCCAGGTTGTGTGTGGCACGCGCAGAAGCGGTCTTCGGCTTTGTCAGCCGCTGCACTCAACCTCATTCCCGGTCAGTTTGATCCGGACAAGACATTGGTGTGTGGGCGAGGCTGATACCAAAGAATCCACCCTCCGGGCAAATCAACATGTCCTTCACTTTAATCGAACTGACGCGCTTGAATCTAACAGGAGCCGCTAGGTTGGTGACAAGCGAACTAACTCGATTTTTCTCAGGACTAAAGGTTAGGCCGTACTGCACATTGTGCAGTCTGACAGTACGTTTGGAGACCGCAATGACAAAAATCGGATTATCGTGCCAGAAAAGCAGAAAATGGGTAAAGATCTGCAATCGGCAACACAACAGAAATCTTTTAAGAATCCCTCTACCATTGCGTTCTTTCCCAGATCCTATCGTTCATACAAGGAAGGTGATTTTCTCAGGAAACTTACGATTCCATCCATAATTTCATAGCACTTTTTTTCGTGGTCCAAAATGCACATACGTTCATCAAACGGCTTACTGCCATCCAGAAGGATACTCAACCTCCCTCGGACCCAGCTTCTGTTGCTAAAGTCCAACAGGCTCGTGTCCAGTCTGAAAGAATATAAAATGGGATCGTTATCAGCATTCATCGGTGATACAGGTGACCGTGCCCTTCGGCTTAATTGGCTACCGAAGGACTCAGTCGCTAGTAAAAGAACATACATTTAGGACCCATTTTGCCAACCTTATGCGGCTTCATTGGTTAAGAGTTTGGAAATAGCGACCAACTCACCCGTCCTACCACAAAGAATGATGTAGTATCTTTCAGTTTGATCGCCAGCCTAGGTCACTTTAGCTGTCTCATTCTCCCGAACTTTCTGCAGTCGGCGCCGGCTAAAGCTAAAGTTGGGAAAACTCGTTCCTTTTCACGGGAACTCAACGTCCGTCTCACGACAATGCGGCTTAAATCCCACGGGGAAACCATCACTACCATCATCGGCACCTATGCTGCAACGATGCTCAACCCTGAAATTTTGAGAGACACATTCTAAGAGAGCCTGCACACCCTCCGCATGTCTATACCGAAAGCGGACAAACTGACTATTCTCGGCAACTCCAACGTACGCGGTAAAAACGACCACGCTACTTGGCAATGCCTGGTGACCATGGAGTAGGAAAATGTACCAGCAACGGACTCCTCCTGTCAAATTTACGTGAATTAGTTTAGAGTAATAACCGACTTGCGTAGCGCCTATCACACTCTCTCCTTCCCTGGACCCTGCGACAAGATAGTTTGGACGACCGGAGGTGGGACTCCGTCACAGCGGCTGACGGCGCTTAAACTTGCTGACAAGTGCTAAACTATGTGCTGTTACTGAGTCGAGATTGTCAGGACGTGCTTGTGACGAAGAAGATGCGTGTTATCGGAAGCTGGCGCGACCACTGATTGGTGGTTTCGAAGATGAGGCTATACATAGGAAAGTGAACGTTGCAGAACTGGATCACACTGAGCACTGACAGAATCGGAACATCAAAATGAACGTCAATCCAGGGCAACCGTAAGTCCTGAAGGATAAAGACATCGAGAACAAATAAAGGATGCTGAAGGGCGCTATCTACGTCACTGTTACAGACGTCCTCTGACCACTGTGACGACAACAGGACTGGTTTAAAGACAATGACGAATAGCTCCTCCTACCCACAAATGGTCGGATTCACAAGGCACGTCGGGATAGCTGCACTGACATAAATAAGGTCTCCCTCCCACTTTCGACGGTCATCAGAACAACCTATAGTACCAAACTCGCAGAAACTGTGTCGTTCCTTGATTCAGAAGGAACCGTCCTGCCGTCAAAAAAGTCGCCAGACTTGAACACTGAGCCGTAGGCTGTTGGAACATCCACAATTGCCCATTTTTGACCTTCCGTGAAGCCATCAATAGACTTCCTCGATTGAAAACCGATTATGACCCTGACTGCTCGCTTTCTCTGCAACGGATAATCAGGGCATTTCATCAGATTTCCGGTGGCAAGTCCCGGACGTCGACCCAATTTATGTTGAAGTCTAAAAAGCGGTCGTCCACTTTTGATTATGCAGGACAGGCTGATAACAGGGAAGAATTTCATCGTCATCGTCGACCTCTAAAAGCAAAAAAAGAGGCTAGAAAAGTCTGAATTATCACCAAGATATCTCTCAGTACTGCTGACAAACTCCTTCTCGTTTTCTCCCCAACTGTCTAAACCCGCAACGGGAACAAAGGCCTCTTTTAGGAGCGAACGTCGAATTTAGTAACCTCCTGGGACGACCGATGTACTCTTTGTAGCGTGGCGACGCCACAAAAAAAATACAAAGAAATTCGGGCCAGCCCCTCTACCTTACTTCTGTGAGCCCACAAAAGTCTCTAACTATGACATAGTTCGAGAATAAAAAAAACCGACATTTTGGCAAATCGCTTTCAGAAAGCGTCTCTGAGACATATGAGACGAGGCGGCGCTGTGCACTTGTCCCAAAACTTCTGAGTTCTATATTCTCTGTAATGCAAATAAACGCTTACCGTCAAGAACAGTATGGAATCGACGTCAACTGCCGAGCGAGCAAGAAGCCTTTCGACAAGTGTCAGACTCAGACAATCATGAGAATCTCCAAGGCCATAGTAAATGACCGCTTCGCATGGGAAAGCCAGTTGTCGTCATGCATATACCTGCGCCATCTACTGACTACATCGAACCCTCAGTCAGTGCTGATGGCAATGGCTACTTATTCGGGAAACACAAATCCAAGTATGAGCACAAATGCGGACGAGATTGTAGCCTAGAACTTCAAATCTAACCAGAGGTTCGGTGGAACTTAATCATCCCTGTGGAATCTTTGAGGCATCCTCCATAAAACCAATCTAGCAAAGTACTGCTCTGCAGTCTTTACGACGTTTCTCTACGGACCGGGAATTCGTACAGTTTCCGGAAATCAATAGATGAGATTGAAAAATCCCAAGTCAGTTGTCTTGGATTATATTAGAAGTCGAGTTCTGAGTATGGGATCTCGGGCACTCGGGCTCTGAGATCGCGAGGCATGGTTATGCTCTTTCCAACACCAGAGCAGCTTCAACGTGGATGCAGTGGACATAATATGAGGACGTCTGATAAGTATGCTCAAAGGCGACTCTACTATGGCAACGCCGCAAATGAATTACAGCATATGTGCATGGCATACGTAGGCGGGGATTTTAAGTAATGTTACGATTTGGACCTTCTGCAAAAGAGAAAAGAGTATGGTTGATCTAACTTAAATCTGGCGCTCAGACCCCCATCATAAAAAAGTAAACACTTTGCCAAAATATCGCAGCACGCAGACAGTCGTGGCTTAGAGAGCTGCTAACAGACAGGATAACCGGAATCTCCTACTAACTCATGATCAGACTACCAGGAACACTCCTCCATGTAGTCCTCTTAATAGCTCCATTCGATGAGAGGTTCACCATCCTATCTGAAGTCTAGCCCATAGGTGCAATGATCAGCATGGGTGTGGCCCGCGTAGATCTACATTTACCCACGCGAGCTAATGTTCACTCTTATTTTCCGTCGTTCTGACATAGTGAGGGGCGTAAGAATGATGCAACATGTTGCAGAAGCAGTAAATGAAACTGTGAGGGATTACGGGAAAGTGTGACGTGCCCGACATTGATTAACTGTTCATATTTTGATCAGAAAATATTTTTGTAAAGGTCTGCAAGTCGGCTGCGAATGTCGCTGGCGCACATTTTTTCGAAGTCAAATAGTTCGCACGAAATGTAAGACATCTCCCTAAAAAACTAACCTTACTTTATTCCCCTTCTTCCACAATTTGCAATCGTCCGACGGAAGGAAGTGGGAGAGAAATGGCACTACAAAAGTCAAGAGAGAAAAGTCGTCAATTAGTTTGTAAACTATCGGGTGTGTTAAATTTCATTTTTTATTTGAGAACTAATCTTGGCCGATATGAAATTAAAAATCATCGTGTACAAATATACTAGTAACTCTAGAGATAACCAGGTAAGCCAGACTTTACTAGCCTATGATAATAACTTGACACTGTAGCATTTTGTGTCCCAATAACAGAGTAATTTCAATTGGCAAATATTTGGAAAGATTAGCATAAAATAACGCTTGGTAAGTTCTAAAATGTAGTTTTTTGCTAGCAAAATATTTTCATCGCAAAATATCTTTGGTCTTGGGTTTAGGCCGTCGCACCCAGACCTTTTAGGTCAGGCCACACAGTGAGCAGAGTACATCTTTACAACCGCCAAAATATTATAAGTACGTCTTTTGCATGAGAAATAGTTAATTAGGCTACAACCAGATAAGGGAAACCTGTGTTGTAATATGGGTAGACACGTCAGCTGTAATAGAGCTGAAGTCTGTTGTTCAAATATTGATGGTTCGTTAGGTAAATAAGTCAATTGGGGCAGAAAATCTTAGACTACAACAGACCTCCATAATAGGAACCCCGACAACAATGAAACATTTAACAAAATTCCCAAATGCGATTTTCGTTCGCCTGAATGAGGTTTCAATGCTGATTGGCATACAACATGACCGAAAGATAGTTGATAAACGCAAGGATATCGGCTTTCTGATGGCAGTCTTTCCAGTTACCTAAAACTTTATACATCGAAAAATGACTGGTTAATACATGCGCATTCCCCTATGGATTTTCGATGCCCAAATTAGCGATAGAAAGTCTCTTGGAATCTTGCACTATGGTATTGAGCTTTGCGACCTCATTTGATTTATACATTTTAATAAAAACTATATTCGAAAACTTCAACCAATGTTGTATTCAGTTCGCAAAGATTACACTCTACCATCCAATTTAGGATAAATCTTGAAACGTTTCGTATTTATGTCTGAGCGGATTTTCAAACACTCCAAAAGTCGGCTGTTCTCTCCAGTGAGATTTCTAAGTTGGAGAAGATCCGACTGCATAAACTTTTAAATGCTTTTAACAGACCAGGTCAAACTCATGTGACACGCAGGTCACATAGGATCAAACTTTAGGATAACAGCTTCAGCTGATACTTTAATCGTAGTTTATTTCGTCCGGGGGTTTTTCGCCCAATTTACTAAACGTTTTCCGATAATTTCTTAGACAAGGGAAATCATGAATAGTACATTAGCAGCCTCCCACAGAAAGGGCACCGCAGGAAAAGATGGACAGAAAACTCGAGGATACATATTTGAGGAATCTTAACGACGAGCACCTAAGTACTCAAAAATCGAAGGCTTCTGACGTAGAATTCGCGCAGCAGTCTTTAATATGAAGCTAGAGCGCCATATACGGAATAGAAATAGACAAAGTTTGAGAGCAGATTTCCTAATTCTTCATTTATGAACCTCTTGCATCGACTGGCATATTTGCATTGTTGAATTATATTGTTTTGGTTTTTATAACCTAAACAAATTTTTCCTCTCTTCTTACGAACAGCCTATTAACTTGCAGGACTACCTGTCCAATAACAGAACGCTACGTAGAGTTCTGTTTACTGCAGGTATCTGAAACTTAAAAGCAGTCCTCATTTTTAATGCGTTTAAATTTCCTGTGTAAAAGGGGCGTATAGGATTCACTATCTGAATCAAATCAAAGTTTCTACTTAAAAAGAAACAACTTGAGCCTGGGAAAGACTCCTTACTTGGGCAAAACGCACAACTATTGTGTAAATCTAAAATAGGGCAATTATTTAATGCTTCTGAAAATAGCCATAAACCGCTGGAGGCTTCTTTAATCTGATAACTGAGCGGAATGTGTGCGTCTATAATAAAATTGGAATTTGGTTTTTTAACAAAAGACGACTTGTCAATTTTGGTGAAACTTTTGGGTAAACGGAGTTTAAATGGTCAAAGCGTTCGCCGCAAGATAGATGTCAAATATTTAACTGGGTATCAACTTCCATGAGAAGATATTGTCACTCCGTATCTCACACTGAAAAATAAGAGCACACTCGCATGTAACAAAGTACATATACATTTTTCAATAACAACAAATCCAGCCGTGCTTCGCCAAAACATGCAACAAATTATGCTTTCTCATATTTTGTATGCTCTTATAACCAATGCAAACGACAAGCTTTACCAAGTGATCTACGCAGTGACAAGTTATTAGCTGAAGTCCAAAAACTATGGCCTGCTTCGAAGGAATGCACTGCTTCTGCCCGCAAAAATTATAAGCGTAAAACAGGATTTAAAACTAATTAGGCCTATGAAACGGGTTTACCATTAACGGTTTTTAATATTCTTCTAAATAAGTCAATTATTTGCTATAGAGCTCAACTTAATCCTTTTATAATGATTGTGGTGCCGCTGATTTAGTAAAGCTGGTTTACAAAGCCAAAAGTATGATTTGAGAACGGACATCTGAAAGATTGTCATAAAAAGCAACGCGAACACTAGCGATAAAATGCAGTACATCGTCAAAACGCGCCATATTTGAGGTTTTCGAAATTGCCAAGCTCTGACAATTTTGTCAACTGAACGAAGGATATTTGGGCAAGCAGGACACTGCGTACACGCCCAGTTAAATTTTAAGCGTGATTTTAGTGGAAAACATAAAAACCTGGGCTTGAAGTTCATGACTTTCGTCAAGCATTCATGCGTTGCTCAGCTACGCCGGAGTGCCTGCGCCCGAGTCGCACTTCAGCAATCGCGCAGATAAATTCAATTTTAAATAACCCGCATATATTTGGGTTATGCAATAGCGAATGTTTACAAAAAGGAGTTTGCGAATTGCTTTTAACTCGAAAACTTACCCCAGCTCTTTAATTCCCAATAAAACTCCAGCGCACAATCCGAGATTTTTAGAAGCCTATCGGAAATTTTTTCCACAGCGCCTTCTTTCAAAATGTGATCCCTATAAGACAAAAAGGCTTGGGCGACTTCAAAATGAAGATAAAAATACGACCCAAACCCATGGCTTTATTCTTCAAACTAATCAATTCATCAACTGCTCGCCAGCCTTCCCTATTGCGAATATCAACACGACAGCCGAGATTCAAGAGACATGAGATAGAGTCTTTCGTAAGATATGACGAAGACTTACTATTATCATTAAGCATAGACGCAATGTGGAGAGCAGTGTTTCCTAAAATCATGTCAGTTAAACATTTTCTGCTACCGTACTGGTCTTGAACATCCAGTTGCCCAGGTTTAGTCGACTTTGCTATTGCCTCAACCGTGTCAAGAGCGTTATATATAGCGTGGTGCAGCGGAAAATGCAAATCTGTTTGCTCCATTAAATTGGTGGAAATGCCAAGCTCCTGGAGGTCCAGTTGGCTGATTTTTCTAGTCACTTGAACAAAGTTGCACTGTACAAGTCCGGGGAGACGCTGACCAGCACACTTGCGGAAGAAAATTAATAGAGCGCGCAACCCAAAAACCAAAACGTAAGCGGATAAAGAAGTTGTTGATTAGTTAAAACAAACAGACGGCGAAGAATAGCATACCAGAGTAACAGAGGAATATAGTAATCAGAGTGATAGTATAATAGCAAAGTAGCTTTCAATAATGTCATTGATCATCGTAAATATTGACCGTTTGCCGTAAATTCATCAGTTATATAGGTTAAATTATTGGCGCATCCTCATCACCAAATCTAAGCAGATGGCGTTTCTGGAAGGACGACTGGATGCCAGAAGCTGAAAAAAATCTAACTTTGGGCAAACTGCGTGAAAATTTTGAAACGAGCGACTATATACTAACAAACTAAATAACCAATTAACTGATTAACAACAAACTAAATAACTAACAATAATAAGTAACCGACCAACTGACTAACTAACCTGATAACTAACTCACTATGTTTACTCACTATCTAATTATATTGACTAACCGATTAGCCAGTTAACTATACTAAGTAACTAACTAAATTGTGGGTGAGCTTCGTCAAACTTTCAAAACAAGTAACTATATAAATACTCCTCATTTGTCCGACTTCCCGGGTCTCCCAGTGATTGGAAGTATCACTCAAACATAATTTCACAAAATTGAAAACTCAAGAATAGTCCCAAAAGCCGTCGCGTCGCGCATAAAAATGTTCGATTAATCACTATTCAGCACTCTGAAACCCGTCCGCATATCGCGTTTTTAATAACCCCCCCAGTCCGCTCCCCCACAAAGTCAATCGTAACGCCACACATGCCAAGGTCTTTTGTCCAGTTGGACAGAAGTACCGGCAATTAAGGTAAAAAACACAATAAAACAGACCAGAAGAGATGGCTTCAATTAGGAGTTATTCCATTCCAAGATAGGATATTCATTATTTTCCCTACTTCTTACGTTGTTTGTGCCAGTTAGTCAAAAAACGCAACTACCTCCGAATAAGCATATTGTATTTATGCCCTTTGACTCATTTAAAAATGTGGAGCAGCTGCAGTAGTCTGGTCGCATCTCCCTTGCCCCATCCCCGGATGAACTCGGATGAATGTAACTGACCGCACCTGGGTTCCTATCGCCTCAAGACTGGTTTTCAATTTTGTCACTTACTTGCCTTATTCAAGCCACATACATGCCAGTCCTGACTGATCCGCCTATTTACCCCTTCATGAAATCCGTTATATAATGCCATATACAGCTGACATTTATTTCTACCCTGTCAATGTCCGATTATAATCCATTATATACCGCTACATGCAGTCCAGTCCTGCCCGCATTTCTCTGTTATTGCTTTTTCATCGAGGGGATTTTTCTCCTGCAAAATTAATCCAATCATTGTTAAATTTTCGTGTGGAGTTTTTTTTCACCCCTCGCTAGTCATTTTTCTTAACGGACTAATAATTCAAAAACTATGAATTGCATTTTGTACAGATTTTGCCTACCTCGTCTAAAATTCGCATGTAAATTTATTTTTACTTGCTTTGATGGGACCCCGACGGGTCTTTAATAAACAATTATTATTATAGTGTAGCCTGGGGTCAGGTGACCCCTAAATAACATTGTATGTTTTTGTGTCGCCTGCTGTGATAGCGATTTCAGTTAAATCAATAGTAGTTGAATGAATGTGGTCGTCTTTCTTTGAGTTTTCCGTGATCTGTTCGGCGAATATTCCCATGTGACGCTGAAAAAGTCAATAGACAAACATATGTTTTCAGTAGTTCACTATCAGGCCCCTGCAGTTGCATGGGGAGTGTGTATGTCAGCCCTGGGAAATTTTTATATGTATCTCGCGGTAGGTAGTCGGAAAAAGCGACTTTTTTTCTGCACGGCACAGGAGAATTTTAGGGATTACTGTTTTGAAAATTCTGTCTATGCCTCCCTTAAAGTTGCCATTATTTTCTACCAGAACGGTCCCTTTCAGAAGTGTATTCAATAATTCACAGCACTTTGAGATAAGCACTTAGACGAGTCAAGGCTGGCGTATTTAATTTACAGTTGACCTCACTGTTTAATGTCTGTTGTATTTGTGATACTGTCAAAAGTCGGTGGCCCGTTCTTTTTGCAACTGTTTCTTCGTGGTCGAAGATTAAGAGCTCTGAGATTAACTGGTTATCCTGCTCTGTAGACATGTTTGCACAATTTTTAAGTCGACCACTAGATATGAATGGTAGAGTAAGACGGTCTAGTAGCGAGCAGAAAACTGTAACAGCAGAATAATCAATGGAAGGGAATTACACAAGGGATATGCAATTCTTCGCTTTATAGTCGGTCGAAAACGGCCTTTCTGACAGGAGAGCCTTGATAAACAACCGGACGGAGCAAGTGGACGTGAAACTAAAGGGCGCAACGCTGGCGAAGCACATGCTCCCTAAAACCCAACGAAAAGTGGTCCGCAAATGTTCTGTCTCTTGAGCCGAGCGCCTATTGCGTAAAACCAAGCAAGGGAGATTACTTTTCTTATGCTGTATTACAAATTACAACGAGGAGTTTTCGTTCGTAAGAGATCAAAAAGTCACCGAGATAGGTGTGTCGGTCCGTTCCCCCGAGTACTTTTAGGACTATGTTTAAACCTCATTTTATAGTTTATGAAAGAAATGTGTAGGTTTAGGCTTTTAAGCTATCCCTCGTTAGGGGGAGACTAACGCCGGTGACCACTTATATCGCTGAGCATTGTAAGATCTCCAAGAGCGTCAAG
This sequence comes from Spirometra erinaceieuropaei, assembly GCA_902702965.1. Taxonomy (NCBI): domain Eukaryota; kingdom Metazoa; phylum Platyhelminthes; class Cestoda; order Diphyllobothriidea; family Diphyllobothriidae; genus Spirometra; species Spirometra erinaceieuropaei. Next base: position 534,273 of record CACRXP010000178.1, on the reverse strand, counting down.
CCTACCCGTGATCTTCTGACCTACTTCAAGCAAACACTTATTGCCTGCAATCACAAAGGCAGAGTGGAAAGGTAGCAGAAGAGTGAGTTTAGACTGTACACCGAGACCCCTAAATGGTTTGAGAAGATGGCTTGCAACAAAAACGATGAGAATCGAAGGCCATTATTTTTCTGCTAGTTTGACATTTCAGAAAATTAAGGGCAAGCAGTCATTTACCGGGCCACTCATATAAATGATTCTAATTATTTTGAAAATGTACCTCACCTCCTATTCTCACACTGACTCAGAAAACTTAAGCTGGAGCATAAACAGTATCTATTACAAGTCCAGACAGTTCAGGCTTAGTGTACGGAATGCTACGTGGCTGGACTTCACGGTCAGCATTGTCCCACTTAACCTGGCATTGCCAGAGCAAACGCTCCGAGATCCCCATATGGGGAAGTCAGCCAACAAATGTATGTTTTCAGTAGCATCGATTTGGTGTACTTTAAATGCTTGCTAAAACTTATCAGAATCCAAATCCTTTCCCTGCTTGACTTCCAAGAATCAATGATCTTATTTACCTTGTAGTCTGGACTTGACTTGTTCATTCAGTGACCGGTCACAGTTGAATATTAGATGTACAGTACGTTACCTATCTTAAGAAACCTGATAACGGAAACTGATACGATGATTTCTGGACGTCGTAAGCGTTGCGCATTTTGCTTGCTTATCCAGCCACCTCAGTAGAATGTCCTTTTCTTGTGCATAATTTGTGTTCACGTAATTATATCAAGCAAAATGTTCATAAATTTTAGCGAAAATGGGCATTGCAACCTACTCGTCGAACAGAATGTCCCTCCAAATGTCGTATACGTGTTTTGGTCCTTATGGGCTGTCCAAACCTGTTTTCTAAAGACACCTCTTTAACTGAATGTTTCACTACCAAGAACTTACGTTTTAGCTACACGAACAACCTAGATCTCTCTCTTCGCCCTGACAGAATAACGTCAAACGCTGACCACATTTGCGTTTTCACTCACCATATGTTTTACTTTCTTAAAATTAAAGTACGACTTGGTCGTATTTTGCCCCTTCTTCGGCCCAACTAACTAATCTAGCTGTCTTATGTTTAAAAGTCTTTATATACTTAACTCACGGCTCCCGTTGGGGCCTGGAAGCTCAGGCGGTTAAAGAGTTGACTGTACTCAGGCTTTGTGTTTGCTGTCTTGAGTTCAAATCCTACCGAGTCTGTCGAAGTCTTCACAACTGGACCGAATGATTTATTTAAATCTGCCAAAAGACATCAATCAATTAAGTGAGCTTGGCAGTCATCTGGTTGACTGTAGATTGAGGGATAAGAAACCCTGCTTGGGCAGTCATCTTACTGTGTCACATTTGATGGATTCGATACGCTGCAGTCGGATGTGCGGTAACTAAACTTAAATGTGATTAAACTCACGGTTCCCATTGGGGCCTCGTAGTTCAGGTGATTAGAGCGTTGGCTGTACTCAAGTGCTGCCCTTCCTATCGTGGGCTCGAATCAACGTGGTTGCCGAATTCTTCAAAAATCGGTCAAACGAAGGACAATTTATTTGAAAATAATCTCAATAGATACAAAAACTTCTCTTATTCAGAAGGAATCAAGGCACCTTATCTTAAATCTTTATGAAATAAAATAGGAATGCATTCTTATGTCTCCTATTCCGCGTTTATGGTTATCCAAACCGCCCATGGACTTCTGCACATACTCCTGTTTGACGTACTTGCAAATTTACTCTTCCTTGCTTAATAATAATACTCATAATAATGATTTTTATTCAAGACCCGGGGGGTCCGGTAATAGAAGGTAAGAAGCCATTTTTGCCTGAATATTGGAACAGGTAGACAGAATCTATACAATACCTAATTCATAGATATTGAATAAGTAGTCTGTCACGAATAATGATGAGCGAACAGTGAAAAAAACTCCTAACAAATAAACAGAAGGGATATAGCTGGATCAACATTATAGGAGAAAAAACCGCCGCTCATGAAAGTATAACTAGCGGGCATGACTGGCCTGCATGAGGCAGCGTATAACGGATTCCATGAACGGTAAGTATGCGGGTCAGAGAGGACTGGTCTGCATGCGGAATTGAGTTAAAGGTTCGAAACGAACATCATCAAGGCAGAATTCATATGCCGCATGAGGCCATTCATGTCGAAATGGCGAGACGAGAGAACCCAGACACGATCGATCACTGTAATGCTTCGAGTCCAGCAGAGGAGCGGGAAAGGGAGATGCGACCAGACTATTAACAAATGGCGAATACAGAGGGTCCCGCCAAGAACGTCGACAACGCTTGGCGTCGAAATGACATGATCTCAAGAACCGCAAAATCTGACGAGGAGAGGTGAAGGATCGAAATCGCAGGGGGGGGGAGTGGAGTTCTGACGAGTGTCGACGATCAGCAAAACCCGGGCGACTTAGAGAGTGCACGTCAACCAAGCCGAGTTAATTCTTTGAGAGAATTCGTCAAAAAGTACATCGCGTTCTGTGAGGGACACGATGCATGAACTGAAAAATCGGAAAAATTAACATTTCTGGTAAGGGATCCTAGGAAGCGACACTACACACAAAAGAAGAAAATGTGAGCAAAGACGGTAATTTAATGGCGGCGTCCTAAATCCCCGGTGACCGTTTCTCGGTGTCATAAAGTAAGTTCTCCGGGAAGGATGAGGAAAATAAAAAGTTCAGTCGTGTCGGTATTCAGATGTATGTGGATTATCTGAAGATTTTATATTAATTGGAAGGATATTCCAGTGGAAAATATACCTGGAATCGAGAAAAAGAGAGCGCTCAGAGGTGGAGGAAGCGGGAGGAGGGATAAGCGAGGAAGAATTGCGAAGAGTGTATGGACGACTACTAGGGGTAAGCGCTGAAATTCGAGGACAATTTGGACAACTGTTGATGCGAAAGAGGAGAAAAAAAGCCCGCTTCTAGTCTTCGAATCCATAAAATTTTTAGGTTACTTATCTGGTATCTAACTGGGTAGGTGGTACTTAGATGTTCCGTGCTTCTAGTATAATGTCTTTCAACTTTTTAAATTTTTGAACAACTAGCCTCGTTGATCAAACCGAAGAATGGACAACAATACTCCAGAATGGGAAGTACAAACATTCGAGAAAGTCCTAACTTAATTTCAGGAAGAAAGCAATTGTGAGAAATAAAGCCGCAAATCTGGGCAGCTTTGGCCGTGATTCTGTCAGCGTGTGGTGAGAGGTCAAGGTTATTTGTGTAGCTTAAACCTAAATCCCTGACTGTGGTACATGCAGTCATAGTTTTGCCGTGAAAGACCACTGGATGAGATAGCCTATCACGACCAAAACACATGTAGCGGCATTTAGACAGAGAGAATTATATTAGCCATTTTGAGCTCCACGCTGAGAGAGCAAGCAAGTCAGCATGAGTTTGCTCCAGAAAATGAAGGGTCGTAGATTTTCCCTGACGTTTCCTTCACACAGTAGTGCATTTTAGTCTTCGTTTCCGAGTACACCTTCTTTTGTAATAACCAGCCGACCAATGCAATATCATTAACCGGCGCGTCAGCGTATAAAAATACATGTCGACCTCATTTCACTACTGACTTGACAAAATGCATTATTTTCTCACTCCCGGAGTTGTTTTTGGGACCTCGAAGATAGACACTTCCCGTCAACCATTCTTACTGCTACTACAGATTTAGTTCACGACATCATATCATCCTTTCGGGACCTCGCCTCCTAATTTAAATTGTCCGCTCACATCTTTGAATCAAGTTTTCTTCCCCACGATGTCAATCACCAGAGATCAGCCTCAACATTAAGATATTAACACTTTCACGAACCACAGTGGACAGCTGAACCCATCTGTTTGGCAAATAGCGTGCGTTTTATGGCGCGTACTCCACACACGGCCATAAATTGACTCCATGAAGACCGTTTGGATCTGTGGCCTAAACCACGGACCGATCCCACCCCCAGATCTCCCACAGTTACACATTCAAGTGAGCACTTAGTTCGGTGATTCTGATTCGTTCTTCGCTAGGCCCTATCCAGAGCCAAACGACGCCGTCCAAGTTAGTAGCTTGTAATCCTCACGGTGAAGACTGCGGTTGCACTGTCCTCGTTATAGAGTCCATTTCAGCAACGAGCAGCCTGTTACTTCCATAGTTCTCTGAGTTTCTTATCACCGCCCGCTACCACTATACCCCATTTGCACTGTAATAATGTCCGGTTGCGCTCTTCCGTTTCTTTCTGAACGACAGTTTCTCTCCTCCTGAATACCCTGCTCAGAAGGCTCTGGTTATCTGAATTTTTCCTACGCTTCGCATCCAGGAGTTTTTCACTAGTTCGTCTAGAACTTGGCTTTTCATTCACAAGAATCCTATGTCGGAATTCACGACATTTTTTATCTGGCGTATTATATAAGTAATTTCCAAACTTAGGAGTACCTATGATTATACCTACTTTAAATCGCTTTCGGCATTCTACTGTCTACTTTTTGCGTAAAACAGATTCCCACGCCAATCTTACTGCATTTGTTTTTGCAATTCAAGCCGATGTTGTGTTTCCACTGATAGTGCCTTCCGTGCGTCTAAGATTACAACTGGTATTGCCTAGCATAACCTTTATTCTTGAAAAGAGACTGGGCAATTTACCACGTGTTCGCCATTTGACTTTCATTCAGAGTGCCCAGAGACACTAAGCTCGAAATTTCCTACATTGTTTTAAATCTTATTTTCCCTCTATTGAAAGATGCAAGTTGGTAAACCGTAAATTTTGGTGGGTTGGTAGACTGAAGGTTGCTCATTTCTTCCTGCTAGAGGTTAATCCTAACCTAATTCTTTCATGTAATTTCACCCTTACTTAAGTATATCGACTTTATGACATGTATAGCACAGAGCGTTTGAAAGAGCGTATATCAAAAAACCTGGTCTGTAATACGAAGGATCTTCGGCAGTTTCTTTCCCATCTAACCGAAACGTAATCTGGTCCGTTGCTCGACAAACGGTGCTTGAAAACACTGATCGGCAGAAGGCATCGAGGAGGAGCTTAGAAAACTCCCGGACCCGCTTAATGAAAACGGGTATTCTGACAGGTTTATTATAGAAATTAGTATCAAGAGACTAGCATAATCGCCAACGAATACTGCAGAAAAGAAAGCCTTAATTCTCAAAGTTCCCTTTCTATGGCACGCGGTGAGTGGACTCCTAAGAAGTCGTCTTGACAAAGCTGCTCACCAGCCTTCCCAGAGAAAAGGGTTCGGGTATCATTCCCAACCAACCCTATCTTACGCGGTGAAGGTAAGGGTAGTCTGCCATCAGAGGCAACCTCCATAAACACACACTCCTTTGTTTGCCCTCTGTGGAGTAGATTATATTGGTCGCACGAGTAGGCGCCCATCCAAAAGAACACAGGAACACCTCTCGGAATAGCTGATAGTAGGTTAGATTAAAAGCATAATAGGTGCCATTCTCGCATATTTTGTTGATTCCGAGCGTCGTATCGATCCCAACATAGACATTTGCCTGGTTTACGGGGTCCCAGTGACCCACCCGAAGCCGTTAGGTCAGCTCCTGCTAGAAACGGAAGAGGCGACTGCCATCAGACTATGCAAGCCAGTGTCGTGGACACAGAATAACCAGGCACAAGCTTCGCGTCCATCGTAGCCGAAGGTCGGTAAACTGCATGCTCTCATTCGCGCATTCCCACCGTCCTCCTATCCCTCCCTATTTCTCGACCCGCTATCTCTCACTTAATTCTTGTTCCTTCACTCTCTTTTATGAAAAGACAAGCTGTAATCGATTTCTCTTACCTCTCACAGGTTTTACTTGGCTCTGCTCCCTTGTAAATGTACTGGCCCGACGGGGATTATTCAAAAGCACGCACGTATGCTTGCCGAGTAGTCTGTTGGACCTTCTATTATCATGGGACCCTTCTTTTTCTCTGAGTGCAAATCTTCTCTTCGGGTTGCTTTTGGGCCCAACTCTCTTCCGAATAAATGTCCCGTGTGCATCAATAGATCAAATAACCTGTCAGTATTCAATATAAACCCGTGTAGGTACCTTAGTTTCAACTGCATGAGGTCCTTATTGTCTTGGAAGCGTTATCACAATATTTAATGATCGCTCTTTAATATTTTACCTTTTCATTACGAAGTCCACACTTAGGCCGGTGAAACCCCAATGTCGTTTTCGGAATATTATGTCCATAAAAGTCGTTATCAGAGACGAGGATCTTCGCGGCCTTAATTTTTCCTTCCCCTTTCCGTGCCCGATCTAAATGTTGACGTTTGCTGCTGAGAGCTCCTCCTCATCTCATTGCTGGTGGTTTGTCGGTCAGCAAGGGAGAATTATGGTCGTCATTGTCAGAATCTCCTGAAGTGTATTACTCCGCTCTTTGACGGGAAGCGCTTTAAGTCACATATGCTCCCATCAGATGGCCAATCCAGTCTCACTCACTCATTTCCGTCCCCTGATCGACGGATTTTTCCTCTCCATAGTCTAACTAAACAAACGTATTTTAAATCTTGTTGAAATACACCATCTCGGGTATTACGAATCCTGTCTGCACTTATCAACATTCCATTTTTCACTGATAACTCCTTTACTTAACTAGCCGCATACACGCAACTTCAGATACGCTATTAGCGACAAGCAAAATATGTGATTCCTTCCAGGAAGTAGGATAAGTTTCACTTTCGAGAGCGAGACTAAATATCTTGCACAGGAGGCACGGGAAATTTACATTTGCATTCGCCTTTAGAATGCTAACTGGGACACCATCAGATCTAGGGCTATGAGACTGACGACAGTGCTGAATCGCTACAGTCAAGTCACACAGAGTGAAAGTTATAATTTCAAGAACGGCTCTGGTCCAAGCCTGGGTTGTCGGAGGTGGAATGGTCGACTTTTTAGTAAACGTTTTGGGCAGGAAATCAATGAATTTATCAGTGGTCAACTGGGCGTCTACTGCAGGATTTCCAAGAGCGTCTCGGAGGATGGGGTGCTTCGCTTTTACATGAGCTTTTATTTGTCGGGAGGAAAGTTTCACGATGTTCAGGGAGCGGTCTTCGGAGAATTGTATGCCTTCGGCTAGCCGATTTTCTTTGGATAGTCTCTTGGACTGCCCAAAAAATATCACAAATCGAGGGCAGTTCGGAAACTCCATTCTGAAGATGGGATTGACAAGAAATTCTGCGCAACCTACGACGAAATGGTGGGAGGAGGAAAACCTCATCCCCGACATTAATTATTTTGTCGCAGGTGACAAAACAAAAAATAAGCGGATCCTAAATTTTGTACAGTCTAGCAGTACAAACATTTACATCCGATCTTAGGGAGAAATCGTTCCACCCGTAGGAATTAAGATGTCTTAATAATTCGGCCGGGCGGGCTGATTGGAAATCGAGGACGAAGCTATATTTCAGGGGCAAAAATTCTATCAGCCTTGAGTTCTAACGTTGAAACAACTATGTCGTGGTCTGAGCTCCCGAGTGGGCCTAGGGATGACACTTAAAAAGGACGAAATCTCTAAAGAAATTCAGGTCAAGTATGATTGATCCTCGGATGGGAATATTGGCAACCTGACTCCACATGTCGATGTTCACAGCCTCAGGTAACTTTTCGAGACCGGAAGGCGAGACCAGCGGACTTCAGAAAAATTAAAGTCAACGGTAACCAACTGATACTTAAAACTCAATTTGGCCGTAGCATGAAATGCCAGTGGGAGACAAAGATCAAAATCCCGCTGGCGTTCGGTGGGCGACAGTCACAGGCGACAGGAAAAGAGTACTTTTAGAGCAACCTGGAGCCAGCAGCTGCCTCCAACTGCGGAAAAATGCGGGAGGTTCAGCAGCAAAAATGCATGTGGTTGCTTAACGAAGGGGCAACTTCCCCCACCACGACCGAGGAAGCTACCAGAAAGAGTATAAGAGTGGAAATCACTTCACATATCAACAGTATATTTAAAGGCGAGACGGGAAAGAAATCTTAGCACCACGTGAATCATCACTTTACGGGACAATATAATTGAATTTAGCAACCAATTATAAAGCGGAGAGTCATCGAACTAACACTAAGTGTAATAAATACTGGATTCAATACGAGAGAAAATCCCTCAAGCAAAATTCCCTAGGCATTTTTGATGATAATACGGTCACATTGACTCATTTGACCAAAGAAGCAACAAACCTACGATGACTTTCTGACTTTATTTTCGGAGGAACGAAAGGAACTCCATCTATCAGGTCAAATTTCATTTTGATGGAAAGAGCAGATATAATTTAACGTTTTCAGCACGAACGCTTGTCTTTCCCTTGAAAAAATGAACAAAGGCGCTTCAAGTAGTCAGAATAAACGTTTATTTGCGAATTTCTGATTGCTGTTGAGATTTTGTCACGGCAAAGAACAGTTGTGGGCCGAAAACCGTGCTTTGGATCAGTTCGTTCCTGATTGGTGGGGTACGAGTATCAGTTACCAACTATGACCATCTGACAGTGGCTGGATAAGTAGGACCCCATGAAGTCGAGTAGTGGAGGCCGGAAGCTGAGGGCTTCGCGTTTTACTAAAAGGAGCTTATGCGGCCTCTTGTCAAGGGCTTAACTAAAATCGAGCTACGTGATTACTACCGACTACTGCTAGGTCGAAGTTCACGCTCGAAACTGCCCCAGTTTCGCTAGTTGCCGACACTCATCAGAATTCCACTCTGACCCCAGAGATTTCGAACCCTCGCCCCCAAACGTCGATTTTCGCGGATCTTGGTGTTAACTCCTTATTTCGACCCCAAATGGTCTGTTGACGATCACAGTGTGAATTCTCTGCCTTTGATATTTGCCAGTAGTTTGGTAAAACAGAAAGTAGATCTCAGAGTCGCATTCTTTGATGACCGCCCTAGCGTTTAATGTCCCATCCTCGGTTTGACTCTAAGCGGACTATGACCGATGGCCTCTAGGCCACTCTGTCCTGCCACCTCGAGGCGGATAAGCCCACCCGGTTTAGGAAGTTCTGCCTTGACGACTTACGTCGTGAATCCCTTATACAATACCATATGCAGGCCGGTCCTGTTCGACCCGCATATTTTCTCTTTGTATGTATGTATGTATGTATGTATGTATGTATGTATGTATGTATGTATGTATGTATTTGAAGGGTTAGAGGCAGAGCCCTTGATGACCCTATTCATGTATAATGCTTTTGCAGATTCGCACCAAAAATAAAGTTGCAGACATTTACATTGTGATCGGATCACAGTAAAATCGTAATGATAAGGAAGCGCATCCGCTCACAGCTGTCTGTGCGAAGTCATGTTGAAAAATCCGGACAACGGGCTTGTGGCCCAGTGGTTGGAGGCGTGGACCTCTAACTAACAGGTCGCGAGTTCAAGCCTCGGGTGTTCCACATTTCGGGGTTGGGTATGATTTTCTGATGACGGCAAATAAGCCAGAAATGGTCATTCCGGTCTTCCTTGTCTCTGTCGATAATAGCATAACCCGGTTTCTATCGAAAATCAAACAAGCAAGTTTGCTTTTAAACGTGCAAATTGTGACGACCGTTAGGATCTCACTTGGTAGCGGGTTCCTTGGTCGAACAACCCGCTGGCTGATTGAAACCCTCCTACGGTCTAGCCGCGTGCGTCCACTCCTGACTTTGTAAGTATGACCGCGTAATTCGTTTGTACAGGCAAACTCAAAAAGTTCTCCGTCCTTAGTGAGCAACCTCGGTCACGGACAATCCGCAATGTCCAGAGTAAACTACAGTTTAGTTGTTTATAAGACAGGAGGAGTTTTTTTACTGCTCTCCGACCGCTTTTATATTTGACTGTTTATTCTGCGACCGTGAACTAAATAACGTACAGAATCTGTCTACTTGTTTTAAAATTTACCTGAAAATTTATTTTTACGTGCTATGATTGGACCCTCAAGGGTCTTAAATAAAATTATTTATTTATTTGTTTATTCAGAATAAAGTGTTGAGGTTACGAAAGACTAGGCGATCGATTTCGTCTGAGCTTTCGAGTAGGGACCGCACCGTGTAGAATACAGGAACTCATTAGCCAGACAGAAATGTAAAGTGTTCTTGAAAATTGTTTTTTTAACGGTTTTGCAACAGACGGGGTTTTATGCACGCCCCGGTACTTAGTATCGGTTGACCGACTTCCTGGCCTGAAGAAAGGGAATATCATAGATATCTTCCATGTTTTGTGGAAGATTTCGCTCGAAAACAGACTCAGGATAGGTAGTTAAGCAACCAGTACATGTCTCACGCAGTCATGATAACAGGCTTTGAAGACCGTCAGTTTCCGCAGAATGCGAACAAGTTAGCCGTTTACTTTTATCTGAATAAGTTTGGGGGAAACACCACTGGTATTGAGAAATATATCTAAACGCAGGCGAGATAATGAAACGCAAATAGTTATTTACAGACGTTCTGTGCCGAGTCCGTCTGAACCAGAAAGGCTTGAATTTATGATTTTACCGGTTCCTATTGCTGGAGGAGGGCCGCAGCGACTGTCAGAAGGGAATTCAACAAACCTGGAGAGGAATATTTGATAACGACAAATATCTGTCTAAATTGTGGGGGAACTGAAGCCCGCATCAGTAGTTACCGGCCAGTCAGTCTAAGTTCCATCTGTTCTAGGGCAGTGGAAAACATACAAATAGAATCGACCAAAAAAGTGGTGAAAGGAAACGGAATGCTGTCAGGGCTCGCATAGGGCTTCAGACAGCACCGAGTGGCGGCACACTCGCCGGGACCTGGCCATATTTTCAAATTTTAAGAGGCCGAAATCCTCGCAAGGGGTGACAACCGCGTGAGCCGCGAGCTGCTCGAGTCATGGTTCTCAGGCCCGCAATCCATTAACAAGCACAATGACCTCCCGGTACCCTATAGCGTACTGAGATCTTCCCTGGGCAGGAGAAGCAGTCACGTGGGGAGGGCGCGGGCGAGCAATCATCACGGTGACAGTGAGCCAGTTTGCCGAGCAATCGTCACACCAGCATCCAGCACGGATGACGAAATCGCGGCAATTACCGACTCGGACTCGGACCGACAAGCCACCACTGCATCAATTACGGCCCCAGCGGTGATTAGGAGAACTGTTAATTGCAGTGCGCATGCGGTCCCACGGCAGCCACGTGCTATAAATACTGCACTCCTGGTGCCACAATCACCTTTATCTGCTAATGTCTCTGATGATGGATTCGAGTAAGGATCCGAAACGTCAGGCAAATAAATTTCTTGTTCCGGTGATCGCATCTTCATCTTCTCACCGATCTGTTGATCTCGACTGGGCAGCGTGCCCGTATGTGGCTGACGCCGTCAACGCTCATTCTAGAAAGGTCTTCGGTAGCGTTCAACGTAGGTCTCTGGTTAACAATAGGATAAAAACTACCAAAATGGGTTGCTGTTCTTCTACAGGGAGACCGAAAACTTTATGTGTTGTCGCCTCGAAGTCAACCCTTACTTCCCTTTTAAATGGTTCCCTCCGGTGCTCGATTCTTCGGCCGGTACCCCGCCTGTGCCGACTGTGACGATAAACTAAGTTGCGGTCAAGTTGTGTTTGCTGGCGAGGTTTAACTATGAACAGCAATTAGATATGAAGAAGATAAGCACACGCGTCTAGGGAACCTGAACTGAACTAGCAGCTGGTCTGTTTGATGGCCCATTAAGTTTGAGATTTGCAAATGTGTGGTGTTAGGAAGCTGTACAAGAAATTTCGACTAGAAGGATGTTTGTTTCCGATATTTTCTGCGTGGACAACCCATTCGGATTCTGACAAACAGAGGATCTCCGTGTTCTAACGACTTTTCTGCTTAAATAGTCCTCATGCTTCATAAAACAACAATTACAGGCAACAAGGTTGCCTTTCATCTTTATAGAAGCTTAAGTACAAATTGAACAAGGACTCCTGGAGGAGGGGGTTGCAAAGTTTTAGGTGAAGTACGGTGTTCAGGTTAGGGGTCAGTGGTTCAGGGAGGATTGGCAACTGCTAAAATAAGTCCATATTAGGAACATTCTGCTGGTGAAAAGACTTTGACCGCTGTCACGCAAAGCACATCTGACTGAATCTAGTATATTTACTCTAGACTACAATCAAATGCATGCTGAACGTATCCGGGCCTACCGTAGTATTACGCCAATGAGCGCATCCGACAATGTTCAGTCTTCTTCGAAAGGACTGGGACGAACAGAATGCGTGGTCACCCATGAAACTGTTTTTGAAAGTGGTCTATACGAACATCCAACGGAACGCCCTCTCTTCGAATAAATAAATTATTTTATTTAGCACCTACAGGGGTACTGTCATGGTTGAAGGTCGTGGAGTGACCGCTGACTTGGCGCTATCGGAAACTGCCGAGATATCTAAATATACACCTTGTGTTCCTTTTCTTGAAAACCACTTTACACACTGACAACAACTTGCGCCTAACTCACGTATACCGATGACACGTTTTTTCGAAAATCACCTCTGTAAAAGCTGATTTTTTCCCTTTTCTGATATAAATAGAGAACTCAGCGGCCAAGGTTTTTTAATACTTTACATTGCTTAAGGCATCATTGATCCTCAGATATCTCATAATATATCCCAGACTACACTTCACGTGTTTGCATTTTCTAATGTGCTTAAATAGCCGTAACGTGAAGTCATCTTAAGTAGATCCGCCTATAATTGTTTAAAAATAAATACATAAGAAAAAGGCTCAGTCATTTTATGGACCTTAAACCTGTTTGGACGGAAGACTGAGTCGATGCCGTCAGTCATCACCTTGGACAAAATTGGCTGGGGTGTGTTTTGCTGCTGATAGGACACACTTCAGTAATCGGAGTTAGACTTCTGCTCAAAATCGCACACAATTTCATTCCAAAGTGGCAAATTTCCTATGTAAAAGCAATGGGCATGGACAAGTATGATTACAACATATGAATCTGTTGTATCGGACATTTAAATATACGAGTCACGAGGAAAGTGCTGCTGAATGAGAGCGTTTTTTAAATTACTCTTCACTTAAACTCCCCTTATCTAGATGGTTGCTTAGAGTCCCGTTTGTAAGTTTGACTTACTGTCGTCGTGTATTCATGCAGAACAGATACATTCTATCCAAGAGTCTGCGAGCTTGGATCACGCTCGTCAGTCCGCATCTGTATTACACGGTATACCTAGACGGACTGAAGTCGGTGTTTGGGTTGCCACTATCGACTTTTGGTGTCAGGCTTTATGCTCCGAAGCGTGTCCCTGCGGTATGACTGAAGATTCGGAAACTTACAAACTTTGGAGGATAAAGAAGACGATCCTTAAAATGTGCAGAGATAGGGGTTATCTGGTTATGCAAAAAGAATTAGACCAGACTCTTGAAGAATTCAAGGAAAGCGTCGGTGATCCCCCTAGCCGCAAGGATTTATTAATGGTCGTAAATCACGAAGAAGATCCGGCCGACATGTTATATGTGTTCTTCCCGGAAGAGGAGAAAGTGAATATGAAAACAATCCGCGCGTACGTCGATCAAATGCAGCAAGATCACACGTACAAAGCCATCCTTGTTCTGCAAGACCGTGGACTAACGCCGGCTGCGAAGACGGTACTTGTTGCATCACTTATAGTTTCGTAGGCCATTGCTGAATTATCGTACAAGTACACTCTTGAGTGTTTCTTCGAAAACGAATTAATGGTTAACATTACGGAGCATGAATTGGTGCCTCAACACGTCGTACTTACTCAGGAGGAAAAGAAGGAGTTGCTTGATAGATAGTAAGTCTTGCACCTACTCCCACTCTCATGGAAACATAGTCGTTTGAAAGAAAGTCAGTTACCGAAAATGCAAGTCAGTGATCCGGTTTCTCGGTATTACGGACTCCGCCGGGGACAAGTTGTACGGATAAATCGGCCTTCCGAGACAGCCGGACGCTATATAACCTATCGCATTGTCGTGTAGCTTGTAATCAAAGTACTTGTAAATATGTATTTCAGCCGTCTGCTGCTCTTTATTTTTGAATTTAACTATTCATCCTACAAGACTCTTCTAACAGTCAAAACCACCTTACGCTTTCCATCTTACTCAATTGTAGTCTAACCGTTCCCTTCCTCGTTAAAAGGTTTAAGTTCGGAACCCTAGTTATTTACTCATATCGAAATATTGTTAAAGTACTCCAGGTGCTAATCCGAGGTCGGAGCGAATCCGACCTTCGTATTGGTTTGAGAAAGTGCGTCCTGGAATCGGTGCATTTCCGTGCCAAAAATCCACGAATACCAAAAACCGACTGTTTAAATAGTTTTTACCAGTGAAAGTCGTTACCTTTTCATAATGGGACGCCATTTCTTTGGGAACCGCAAGACGACAAGTGTGAATATGAGGTCGATGACTGTTTTTTTTAATTGAGTACGGGCAAAGCGAACTGACCTGGTGAATCGATAACGAAGTCCACTTCGTTATATCATACTGTTAACGCCAAATGTTGACGTAAATCAAACAGCAGGCAGCTTTAAACCTTTGCAGGAGGAATGTGTTGTTTTTCTACGAAGGCTTCTATAGGCTGTCCCGGTCGGACTAAGTGTTCTCCGACTCTGTTATCCGACTTTGGGAAAAAGGGTATCTGTCAGTGAGGATATTACGAGTTACCAAGTCTGAATGTTGAATTCCACGTTTTTTGCAGTCGTACTTTGGTGCCTGAGTATCGTCAGGCTGGGTGTCGGTTAATGGGACTAGGCTCACAAGATTAGGAAGCTGGGCATAGATCATTTTCACTGGATTGACGTGGGCGCCGCCGCTGCACTTCAGTTTTCCCTGGTTTCTGATGCGGACGAATTATTGGACCGCGGCATCCGCTAAACCCGCCACCGTTCCTTGACATTACAATTAGTCGAAGCGCTTCCCAGCTCTCGAAATTCCCCACGGTCGTCGCAGTCGCATTTCTTCATCAGGTATCCGGTTCTTGCGACGACGACGCTTGCTGTGGATTGCTGCCCCTGGTTAAGTTGGTTTCCACTGAAGACCTTTCAGAGGCGATCGTTGTCTGTGTCAGCTTAGTTGAACGGTTTAAGCAGTCAAACTGAGGCCTGGGACAGTGGAAAAAATTATTGAGGCGTCCAACACTATAAGTCTTCGCAGGTCGTGTCCTTGAGACCACACGGTACGAACCATCGCCGAACACTCGCAAGTTCTAATCCGAAGCCACTCTTACTGTCGGTGTAGAGTCCTCGTATCTCGCGGAGATCCTGGATCGAGTTAGCCCAACGTGTTCGGACAAGTGTGTGGTCGACCTGGTTTTCAGTAGCCGCTATTTATGCTCAGCATGATTTTCCCCAGGGGTGCCGGAGTGGGTGTTCTAAACAGTTCGGCACACCGAAGCTAACAGGCTTTTCACCGTTCGCGCCACGGTTTATGTGTGCGAACTGGCCGAGTGGTCACCTCGAGGTGCATCCTAATTCTCCGTCGTGGAAGCTAGCTTCCGCTGAGTCTGAGGAGCAGGCAAACTCTGCGGGTTTACTGTCAGTCAGCGACGTACGTCAGCCAGGCAACCAGGCACTGTCAACAGTGGAGTCTCGAAAAATTAATCAAGTGGCATCTGCGGTCGTCAGTTATGCTAGCGAAGCTTCCACTCCAAGAAAAGGCTACATGCATTAACGGTTGCGGATTCCGTCCATACCATTTTACATGTTCTTGGGAG
This sequence comes from Spirometra erinaceieuropaei, assembly GCA_902702965.1. Classification (NCBI taxonomy): domain Eukaryota; kingdom Metazoa; phylum Platyhelminthes; class Cestoda; order Diphyllobothriidea; family Diphyllobothriidae; genus Spirometra; species Spirometra erinaceieuropaei. The sequence goes on along the minus strand of CACRXP010000178.1, from coordinate 518,608 downwards.
ATATTGCCTGGGTTCCCACGGTGTGAACAAATATCGTTGCTGCAAGTGCCGATGATACCTCCCACCTAACATGTATCTGAGGCGCGATGGTAGAGAAAGTACATTTTTGTCCTCAGCCCCGTATACAGAGCTCTGATGGCCATGCTGACTTCACAATGGCTTAGGAGGGCCCCTAAGACTAAGTTGGTCGCATAATTCTGCCGGCGAACTACTGTTTCGCCCCTCCGGATGCAAACTGCCTCAAAGGTACATAAGGCAACAGGGATACAGAAACATACTGTTCTCGCTTCATATGCAATCTGGTGGTGGTGGTATCCGAGACATTAATTTGCAGACCATTGAATTGGGATAACTCATCGCTTCGCAGGTCGGGGTTCGTTGCTAGCAGACATTCATGATCCTCGGCATAATTGACGTCACTCGGCCTGGGGCTGGATATTAACTTCAGATCAGATGTGCAGTTCAGAGTGTCTGACTTGTGGACTATTGCGTGGCATGGGTCACCACCTATGAACGGGGATTTATTCTGTGTACCGCCAGTTAATGTTCATTTCTATTCTCCTACCCTTGTTGGTTAGTTTCTCCGACGTAGTTACGCTCTCACCACCTACACTTTTCTTCATTATTATCAGACCGAAGGCAGTCAGTACACACCATAGTCTGACCCGTTGACTATAGTCGCGGGCAGAACAGGGAAAAGGGGTTATGCGGTGGACGGGGGTTGGAGGGCGACCCGCGACAACCTCGAGAACCTTAACGGGCACGAGTCGCTCTACAGCCCAGTATTAGTAAAGTAGGCATGAGACAGGACGTGATACGCCTTAAAAAAACAGTGCGCAGAGGACGCCGCAGCCCCTATAGACGGATAATCGGTCTCACTGCTTAAAGCTTCAGGTGACACGCATCACTCTAGGCGAGTGTTCCCTTCTCTTCTGAAATACTATCTGAGGATCGCATCTTCATGGTAATCGATGTTTGGAATCCTCACTGCAGGTTACTCGCGAAAACTCGTCGCCCCGGTAACTCAGTAACTTAAGTTTTCCTGTTCTGAAGCTCCACTTAACAATCGGCAAATCACTCCATGTGGTCTCGTTGTTGTATCAACGCGGATTCTGTGGACCTCACTCGACAGGATGCCCAGTCCACTTATCAGTTTAGTTCATCCGAGTGCCGGTGGTCTACACGACGTGCCGTAGGTGCGGAGAAACACAGATTGAGTGGTGGCGCTAAAGCTGTTAAAAGCCTGGTATAAACCGGCCGGGGATTAATCCACCGTTACAGCTGCGAATAATGTCGACGCCGGCGGATGCTTACCAACTTGGCGTTTTAACTGATATTTCTTTCCCGTGTCACCGGCGTTTGTATATTGTTCCCATAGGGATGCCAATCATGGGCGCACGCCTTGTTGCGGTCACACTTGGCCTGCATGTGCACCCTGGTGGCGGCTAAGACGAGCTGTGTCAGGGTCATTCTCCGCTTAGGAGTAGAAAAAAAGCGCCCGCAGAATAATTTCACTCTGGCGGGACCCCTTGGCATCGACTCCGTCAGCAGCGTGCGATCGAAGAGGGCCGGATGTCTGCCGGTATGTCGGGCTCGCGTTAGCCAGGTTGCGGTGTGCTTGTAGGTGAAGCCAATACTGGGACGCCTTGTCTTTTGACAATGCAAGCCTTCCTCGCTATGGTACATCCGGTGCATTCTAACTATGACGACATGGAAAGTTGTCAACTGACAGGACAACTCGATCATCTTTTGGAATAGGCATCAGAACCCATGCGTAAAATGCAATAACTACACGCCACGTCAACATCGATCTTTATCTCCAGTCGACTGAATTCGAAAACGGCGAGGAGGGGATAAGTTTGATTGAGCTCGGAACCAAGGCTGCGGTTCCTTATCATAAGCGACTAAACACGTGAAGAAGGAGGCACGATCGCTGCTTCGATACTGCTTCCTGGGACTCTTCGCTTCCTTTGCCATCTAAACACGTTCTGAACCTACCGCGACTCGCTGGATGTCGTGGCTTCGGAGGTTGTCAAGTAACGAGATATCTGGGTCCTACTTAAAGTTGAGGGCCAAGCTGCAGTAGCTCCCGTATGGGACTCTCAGTCACGTGAGATCCAACTCACCTCCCCCCTCCCAACGAGGCCTGATGTACGTGGATGTAGGGACCAGGTCATGTGGAGCACGTGTAAACGGACTATTTAACTTTGTCGCTCACCGCACCCATGCCCATCTTTGGTTTCTTGGCCTTGCCCTGAGACTGCAAGGCGGTTGTAAGTGCTAGGTAATTGCAGCACAGGTCAACTGCCTTATAGACAATTCGCACGAGATAACACTGTGTTCCCTTGGAATGGCGTTGATCCTCGGACAAGTTGTCGGAGCGCCCGAAAGAGCCTAGAGTCAGTGACCAATTTCATGAAATGTTAACCGAAGTTCTGGAATGCCATTTCCATTACGAATCATTACTTAAGTGCGGTTGTAGTACTGATTATCGTGCATTGACCGGGTGTCCGAGAAACTCGGCGGAAAGAATACTGGAGATACACTTGGATGGGTGAAAAACAAAGCCAAATTGTTGAAGTCGATCAAACACTGTTGCGAAATTATCCATATGTTCTTCGACAGTGGAGTTGGCTAACAAGAGGTCGTCAATAAAAGCGTAGACAACGAATAGACCACGGAGCAATCTGTCTACGAACATCTGGAAAGTGTGGGGGCGTTGTACAACCCAAATGGCATGAGCGGAAACTCAATGGTGTCGAAGGGAATGGTGACAACCGTCTTCCAAACGTTCTCCGGAGGGATATGGGTCCTGTGAAATGTCCGGACAGGGCTGATTTTGGAAAAGACGGACTTGCCAACCAAGGCGCCACGAAATTTTGGAGATGTGGGACATTGTAGCGGTCCGGTATAGTGACGTTGTTTAAGGCTCCATTGCCACCGCAGGGACCCCAGTCATTAGTGGCAGCCTTGGGAACCATACGAAGAGACGGGGCCCAATGGCCTTCAGACCAACTGATGACGCCCATCTGAAGCATGTGCTCGACCTCGGACTTGGTGGCAGTCGGACGTGTATATGCAAGAGAGCGTAGACAAGAAATCATTGGAAGGCCAATGGTATGGATGCAGTACATGGTGAGGCGAAATTGAGGCACTGAATTTGGGAGGGGTGAGGCCAGGGTGTTTGGCGAGGCGCTTCCAAAGGGGCTGTTTGAGCCGGGGTCCGCGATGGTAAGGTAGCGGGACACCTCAGTGTAGGCGATATCTCGGCGGTATGGCCGGTGATCTGGTCGTGTGAATGGGACTGCCGGGGGTTGGCCAGAACGCAAGCGACAAGGAGGTCTCCACTAAGGACGGCACAGGAGACGTCCGCAAAGACGAAGACCCGAGGCAAGAGTCGTCGGAGACCGACGTCCAGATAGAGGGAGGATGTATCTAAGGTGGCGACGTAAGAGGCGTTGGTGGCCTGAAGAAAGAGGTCAGGGCTGGCATTCCAGTCGGCTTCTGTGTTGATCAGGAAAGGTCTGTCATTTTGGCTATCGCATAAGCGGTGGGTGCAACCCTGGCCACAGATACCAGGAAGATTGGTTGTACGGACCTCCGGGGGGACCTGTTCCACCCGTATGTTCCGTCTCCAGATAAAAGAGCAAGAAGAGATGCAGCAGCGAGCAGTAACAACAAAGGTAGTATGATACTAACAAGTGGCAACTGTACCGGGACTAGTTGAAGGAGTGCGCTTAGCAAGCCGGTCAGAGGGCCTTGGTGGGCTTCAGGGTGGAGGGAGCCTGCCTCCTTCTAAAAGGAAATTTGATCTTGAGTGGGGATCGCAATCTGTGATCTCAAGTTCAAGAGAGGAAATACGGAAGATGCTAGAGTCGAAAGTGAAGCGAGTAAGGGCTTTACGAAGCCGTGAATCTCCATCAGCCGGTCGGCCATCTGAGTGATTTGGATGGTCAGAAGAGAGCCAGGAGCAGATGCTAATGCACGCTGCATTTCTGGTGGGAAGATGCCCATAACGATCCTTTGACTATATGGCAGATTGGGAAGAAAAATGATTGGGTTTCGTAGGGGGAGTCACTATTTGCCGGGGTACGATAGGCCGACAAAGCGATGTCTCCAACATCAAAAATCAGCGAAGAAGGAATTAATTGGCAAGCTATTCTGAGGTTAGAGAGCACACGCCGCTCAGCAAAAAATGACAACAAGTGTTCTCACCAACCGAGTGCCAGCTATTTCAAGTTATTTGTCCGTGCGCCTGGACTTTGTTCGCTTGCAGCCAATCAGCGAAGGGTGCAGCGTTGATTGACGTTAAACGCCCGCCACGCCAGTGCCAAGTCACGCGGAGTAAAACAACGAGTCGAAAGAAGAAAATGGGCGGATCGAAGGCGACATGGGTAAGTGACCGCGCCGGAGACCATGAGCGCAATGCCACAAACCGACTTACGCAAATCAGTCTAGGCGTGCATTGGCCTGCTTGTTTCATTTTTTGCTCCACCTCCAACCGTTCCATTTCGTTCGGTGTCTAGAGGCATCGCACGCGCCACACTAGTGAATCAGTCTTCCCGGCGGCCACCCGGTCGACGTGTTGGAAAGCGTTGTCCGCGACCCCCTGCGTCACTGTAAGGCTCGCGATCATAGCTCAATGTCGAGTGGATTACGCAAGCAGAAGTCGGCCTGTGCATGCAAATGTCGCCCACTAGTCTGTCCATTCGTCATAGCGCCCTTTTTCACACACGCCTGGCGTACACACGGGTACACAGTCACTTCGTCCTCGGACACTCGATGGGCCACAATCCGACAAATGTATACAGAATAAATCCATGCCTAAATGCTCCCTGCATTTCCCCTCCTAAGCTGAAACTGGCACTAAGATTGTGATTAATAGGCCCACCTACTACCTTCGGACACCGTAACTCCGCTTGGCTCATCGCACCGCGTTGGAATCCTTCGGAATGCGATCTTGGAGCTCAATTAAGGGGTTAGTCTTCAGTATGGAGGCTTAAAAATCTACCCTCGAGTAAACAACGAAAGTGTTTTAGGTCAATATATACGACAGTACGCTAGTGTCCGAATATCCTGTAGGGGGGGTTTTGGCATGTGAGAGCCCACTCGAGGAGAATGCCGGAGCCTGGACAAAAGCTATGTTGTGTCGTTAGAGCAGCGTGCCAACAGTCACATTGGAGGCGTCGACCAGGAGGGAGTGAGCTGCGTCGGGGCAGCCTGAGTCAACATTTTTTCATTAGTCAGTCAGATTTCGCCGTCTCAAAGGCACTTCAAAGTGTGCAGTCACAATTCGGTGGTTCTGCTCTGCATCATGTTGTCTTTCAAGCCCGACCTTGTTTGCTCCGCCCCTGACATAGACTTCAGCCTCACCGTCCGACTCCAAAGGGCTACCGACCATAAACTTCCTCAATCCTGATGAGGGTTTCACCAAGTTCCTGCGCCGCCGTCACCAGTTGATGCGACCCCCTTCTCCGTTCCAAGCACGACATTTATTCTCGTGTCAAAGAAGATTTGACGACTTTCAGTCAGCATGTGACCGAGTGCGTTGGAGATTGATCCGCCCTATAACAGCCGTCTTCCGGCTATCTCTTGGCGTGCGAAAACATTCTACATCCGACGCGGAGGCAGAGAAAAGAACGCACGTGTGGGCTGCTTCAAGGCCACCGTTCAGAATACTTCTCTGGGTGTGCCTCGTGACCGCCTGACTCTACTTCTCATGATCGGTAAGAATTTTGAGAGGAGGATGAATACTGGTTCAGTCACCCAAGTGAATAAGAAAGTCCAGGGACCGGGAACCAAAGACTACCTTGGCGGATTGATTATGACGTCGAATTTATGCAGGCGGTCAAACTTCAAGGTGATGTGCTCTTCGTGTCCTGCAACCTGGCTGCCGCCAACGGGTTATCAGCGTAGGCGTAGACGAAAGGGGGGGCCCTGTCAAGCATACATTTGGGAGGTCTACTGGCGTTGGGGCGTCCAAAGACCATGCGAAGAATTTGAAAGGGTCAACTAGGGGTAGTTAAGGGCCTTCCTGGGACCTCTTCCAGGGTTATAGGAACTTGAGGAAGAGTTATGATCAGAACGGTTATGGAGAAGATGGTCTTGCGGGACAACGCGCTGACAAAGTCCGGGAGGTGGGGAATAGAAGCCGAATCACGTATATGTACAGTTTATCACCCAACTGTCAGCACAGAGACGCCGGTTGCCTGTGGTAGGCTTAGGATAAGGTGCAGCACAGGCATACAATGGTTTCCGGACTGATGTAAAGTCACCAAGTATAGTTTAAAATTGACCTTAGCCTTAGGCGAATGAGCTGGAGAGAGACTGTGGTGACCAGAGAAGACTGGAGGATGGGTAGTGCAGATGGTGTGAACAGTTATGCAGGAGGGTTCTATCGTTCAATGGTCTATGGAAAAGGCTGGATTAGTTGACGAAAAGTTGCCGAAACGAACACAGTGAACTTGATTTCGCGACGGTAGTTTATTTGGACATTTGAGAGGAACGAATTCTCCACCATACAGACTGATAGTTTTCCTATGCAGGGAGATTGTCAGCAGTCAACCAGGAGACCGAACACAACAACGGCGTTGAGTTCGAAATGGCGCTGGGGACGTTAGACGAATCAAAGACCCAGAGAGAGAGAGAGACGCCGCAACTCAGTGTCCAGTGACAACTAAGTGTAACCCGAAGGTTGTGACTGGAAAGGAGTTTGTCAAAGTGAAATGGTTCGACAAGAAGAGTTTTCAAAAATCAAAAGTCAATGCGACAGTTAATTGGACAACCTTCCCTACAGCAAGGGCTCGTACGAGCCACTTACAAGGTGGCAGGGGCAAAAGTTCGACTGTGCCAGGCGTTGATGTTTTTAGCCGCTGCGTGGGGTGCAAGTTTACGTCTAAGGTTTGCCTTGGGAGGGCTGAGCCATGATGGCAGCAAAAATCGATTGGCGTCATGGCGCCGACATGTCGACGTCTGAGTCACCCGCGCCGGAGGCAGTCGAATAGCAAGGAGTTCGGTAGTTGTCGCTATGCCGAACAGACCGCCAAATGGGCGCTGCGGTTGCAAGAACGAGGCGCATTTGGGGGCAGTGACTGTCAGCTGGTCGGAGGAAATAAATCTGATCTACACGCCGGCGGCAACACCCGCATCCCCTGTTGTTGCAGCGATAGGATGTTCGGATGGTGCCGATTCGAGCAGGAAATTATCCGCGTCAGGTCTCTGGTCGTTCCGTTTTCTCGATTTGCCTCACTTGGGGTTTAAATAGCAGAAGTAAAACATCAACAATCTTTGGCGCCGAGCGAGGGCCTTTGTAGTACAACCCGACTTGGAGGCATGCCTTGGCTGGCCGATGGTTTCAGTGAATATAGGGCCTGCCGCAACTAGAATGAAGCGATATCTTGGGTGGCATTCAGTTTTCTTAGCTCCAGGAGTAACAGAGAAAGGAGAGAAGTTGATAGGGTCGGAATCTAGACAATGAAGGGCTTATTGAATCCTTGAAGCTTCGATGGACCATTTGGGCGGCTAAAAGAGGACCCAAGCTGAGCGTTAAAATGTGTTGTCCTTTTGGTTCGAGGCTGTCCATAGCGATCACTTGACTGTTTTGTGGATAATGGATTAAGGCGGTTAGCTTCTGTTGGGTCGCTAATTTCTCGTGTGCGATCCATGACAGCTGCACTGGACGAAGTTTTTATCCGGCTGGGCCAAATCAGTCCAGGCGCCTCGCATTAGTGGGCTCTCAATAACGATGAGGCAATGCTCCGCTGACCAAACTAACTAACCAAAACAACCTCGGATGTAGGCTGGCGGATGTGGCCTAGGCTTATTTTCGTGCGATAGTCCGATTGCCACAAACTGCGAGGCCCACCACGGTCCCAGCAAGTGGGCACAGCCGTGAATTACACCTGAAGTAGTTTATAGTGAATGGTGAGTGCGATGTGCCTACTGCACTCTCTATTTCCAAACAACTGGGTTTGATGGTGAGGCGAACTTGAGACCATCGTAGGTGGGCGTGAGCACAGTGACTGTTAAACGACTAGTCTACGTGCGCCACGCACCACTCGAAATCCTAATTCACACGTGTCAGGCTTCATTGGGGAATCATCTCGGATCTCACACAGTCGACACTGCCATAAAAGCTACATTGTGGATGATCCCTTAGAGTCTGGAGCTCGACCGAAGGGAGGATCCAACTAGTCCACTAGTTAGCAACCTTCCGAGAACGCTCTGATACAGTCAGTCATAACGAAGAATGCGTCTGATTCGCTATGGTGTTTTCAGGTTCGCGGGCTTGTCCTCAGTTGCGAGGCAAGTCTTGCTGAGGTCTGCTATGGGTTCATTTCATTCCTCAGTTTACGATAGTTGGTGCATGGCCACTGTCTTCTACGTGCTAGCGGTCTGTCCAAAGTTGGAGAAAACAAAGGCATAGACGTCAACGCAGAGATGAAGCACGTGTTGTCCCAGATAGGCGCAAAGGAAGCCAAAGTGAGCAAGAAAAAAGTTACCCGAGGAGAAAAATCCGCGCTTCGGGTACCTAGATCGGGGATATTTGCCCGACTGCTGTAAGACGTGGATAACTTTGGCTAGCGGCTAGCTTCTGCTACATTTGGTTATCTTGTTGCCACACGAGCAAGCTCTGGATTCAGTCGACCACCGGATCAATCAGGCGTCTGTGTCTAGTGTCAGGATATCGAAATCTCTGCTATCGTCATGATATCCGTCAGTAAAAACAAATGCAAGTACACGAGATCTGCGCACAGACAAACCCTGTGTATGTATGCGAGACATAGTCCACTCACTCATAAGCTAGTCTTACCGTGAGTATTCAACCAGCGGAGCTTGACGTTCATCCCCTGAATTCGCCTCGCAGACAGCGCCAATAACAGATGGTTAAGTGCCAGGCCCCCAACTCCACCGTTCTTGGTCGCATACTTCGTGGCTTGACTACGCATTGTCACCATCTGAAGGCAAAATCACTCAAAATACTGTCTCGTTCGAAACTGCCCCTGTCTGACTACGAGACCCATGGTAGACGGGCGCTCACCGATCGCGCTACAAAATCAATCGTCCATTTTGCCTTGGTGCTCTCTTTCGAGTCGCACCAGCGGTCGCACAACGACGCGTAATGTGGACAGGATAGCATTACCGACAAAGACAAGGCAGACTGGAATAGACATTTCTGGCTTCTTAGCCATTGCCAACCAGTCAGGCACTCAATCATTGTATATACCCGATGGCAGCCCACAGGGCAACGAGCTCGTGGTTCAGTTGTTAGAGGGGTTAGGCTTCTAACCAACAGGTCGCAGGATCGAGCACCAGGTCTCCACATCTCGGCGTTGGGTATGACTGTTTGACGGAGGCTGATAAGCCAGAAACGGTCATTCCAGTCTCCTTTGTCTCTGTTGGTAATGCTATTCTATGAGACCCATGTGAACCACCGAAAACAGAGATGGGCGCGACGAAAACTGATCTCGGAGTGAATTTGTTGAGGTACGAGGGTCGACAATCCGATGAATTGCAAATCAGAAGATGAAGAAGACAGCTCGATGCACAAGCAGTACTGAGGCCACGGAGTGTATATGCAGCTCAGAAAGCAGTTTCTGCAAGCATCCTCACCACGCAAGTGAGGGTCATAGAGGTTGTAACCCCCTTCCACGCATGTGGGAAGCGTGCGTCTCAGCTCCTCTGCTGTATGTGTCATCCGAGTCTGAGACCATCACAGTGCGTCAAGCACCGTGGCCTGGAAGGCTGCTGATTGACGGCCCAACTCAGTCCACGCATTCTGTCCTGTTTTATGCGTATGTGTCTGTTTGGAGTGGCGGACTGGTGGGCCGGGAGCCAGGCTGAAACGGCTCCTTAACATGACCTATGGCACTCTCACGCATGTCTACCGCCCAACCCCGTTGTGTGAAATTCTGATGCTTGGGTTCGGGGAGCCAGGTCGTTCACGTGGCGCGCGCAGACAGCTGGCCGGCTCTGACAGTTACTGGGGCCTGGGAATGGGAAGGGAGAGTGGGGTCGACGACTTAGTACATTTTCCTCATTATTAACAATCTGATGCACTTGAAGCTACCATGGTGCGCCAAAAGCCGTGGCTTGGAAAGTTGTCAACTGATGGGATAACTTTGATCTCACAGTCGGCCCAGTGTTGCGTGTTTGTGTGGAGCGGCCGACTTGTGATCTAAGAGTCTGGCTCCAATGACCCCTTCTTAATGTGGCCCTAATGGCACGCTCACTTCGTGTATTCCGACCCAGATGTGACGGTGCATCTAGGGGCGGCTTCGGCCGTGCCAGCCACACTTGCTGTTAGTCATAAAACTGGTTATTTGTTGTGTGGACCAGGGCGTGTGGAGTGGAGCGCCAAGGTTTGGGCTCGACCGTGTCCTCCACCCGCGTCCTCACCCGTCCCCGGTTTTCTTCACTCTGTCTTCACACCGGGTCCAGGTGGGAGAGGAGGAGAGAGCGTGGTAGATGCAGCGCAAGTACACATTTATTATAAATTAAATCACGTGCAAGTCACCGTGCCTACTTCACTTTGCTGGGGAGCACACGATGGACATCGTCGGATGCGACGGTCGAATTGTTGTAACCCCGTCATGAAGCATGAGCGTGCACTTGGGTTTTGTCCGCCCGAAACTAATTAGCGAAGGACGCAGCAGTGATCGGTCTCGAGATCTCGCCACAGTAGTGCCAAGTCCCATGCGGCTCAGGCCATCGACTGACAGGGGGCATCAGGGAGACTGAGGGCAGCACGAGCATGCGATCACGCTGGCGACCACGGGAGCGGATTGCCACAAATTCCCGAACAACACCACAATGTTTGAACGACCGGTATGCTTTCACGCTGTCGTGCATCCTTGGCCATAATCGAACACGGTCATCCGTGATCTGACAAGACCGCGGCGCATGGCCGAAGATTTAGTTATGACTATCAAAGGTAAGTGAGCACACTGTCTAGTTGTCGCTTTGCTCATTCACAATGATCTTGTGGAGCAGTTATAGCTTAAAACCCTTTCGCTTTGTGTTGGCCATTTAGTTTGTCAGCTACATCACGTCGACCATTACCATTGACTGATGTGCGCTTGGTTGCCTAGCCGAGACAACTCCGTACATCTGACATACACTGCAACTTAAAATGGGCTCGGGGCCGGATTTTTCGAGCAATAATATTTTGACACTTATCAGTGGCATGCAACATTTGTGTTAAACCAAGAAACCAGTCGAGGTAAGATAGTCGACAACTCGAGGTTGCCCAAATCAGAAGTCAGAGGAGCAAATTTAGTTGAATAAACTTCACTGAAGAAAGGGGTAGCGTACACGATGTTCGGTAGGCAGTAGCAACAGTTCCTTCCACCAGCCCTGTCGGCTGTTTAAGTTGTTTGTTCGGGCACGAAGTGTGTGCCTACGCCTGAGCTTTGCGCAGCTCCGACCAATCACGGTCCGGCGAGCCGCGAGCTGAGTCACACGCACCAAGCACTGGTTAACAGGCGTGGATAGACGACTACACTGACGGCAGCGAAAGCAGACCATTGCCTTAATATCAACCTTTGACTTCCAATCACAATAACACGCGCAAAAGTGACTTTCTAATTATAGGTGTGGGTAAGATGTGGTTATGTAGCCCCACCTGATCGTCACAATACTATTGGAGTTAGAGGTTAGGGTTGGGAGTTAGGGTTAGGGGTTATGGTTAGGGGCTAAGGTCAGGGTTAGGGTTAGAGTAACTATTTATCAACCACTCAAAGTACAACTGCGCATTCCCAATAGCCTTTCTTTTGCTTACAAGTGCTTGACCTCTTCGCCTGTGCGTTCCCCGGTCCCACGTGTAAAAACCCCGATTACCACCGGTCCCGTGTCACAGGTGGCTGGGGTTTGTTTACCTCAGGTGGAGCTATATAACCACATCTCCCAAGTGTTTTCTTGTCTTGTTGGAAGGTACTCGACGGATGGATGACGCAATAAGCAGGGCTTCTGGATTCTTAACATAAATCTAGGTCTCATGAGGTGGCAATGATAGGCTGTAAAACCCACAACTAACTTGAGCTAGCCTGTGGACCGTGGCATACGCTGAATGGTTGTAGAGGAGGTTTTACGGGTGGGGCAACACACAGGACGGAGAGCAAGAAAACACATAAAATAGATCAATTTCTGCCGAAAGTCTTATCTTACGCTGGTATTTGCAGAGAAAGTCAGTGCAATAATTAAAAAATGAACGAAAAGCAATCTTCAAAAAATTGTGGACTTTGAATAAAGCACCGCTGGTAAGTTTACACTTAATCAGGAAGGGAAGGAAATTTCGAAAAATGGGAACGGTGAATAATAAGTGGTTTACAGTCGCATTGAATTTACGGGTATATTTTTGTGGTTTCACTGCTCTGCCCTAAAAACAGGCTGAATAGCCAATATCTTCCAGCAATAAATCTTCCCGTTGGTTTACGCGCATTTGTAAGACGACAGTTAGGCCGTTGTTACCGACGATGTCTACCATGTGCTACACAACAGGGTGACAGCAGGAACGGCGACTTGCGCCGGAATTAGTTTATAGTGATAGCAGACTTGCGCAGCATCCTCCCTCCCCACCTGGATCCGGCCTCAAGACTGAGCCAAGAGGACCGAGGTCGAGAGAGACCGAAGGTGACTGGCACGGCGTGAACCCCCACCTGGGCGCACCACCACACCCCCTGGCCCACAACACTCGTTGACCGGGATTTTATATCACAACAAAAATGGGTGGCGACACGGATCCCAATTGGCGCTGCACGGACCGGCAGCTGGGCCCACTACCGCACCCCAATGTTAGAACTTGTTATGGGTGTGCATTCCCGATAACGTCGGTCGGAATCCGATGTGGCCGCTGTATTTTTAAAACAAAAGTAATAATACAGATCTAAGTTTTAAAAGGCCTGTAGTGCCTGCTATGGGTGGTAAGTACCGCCTTCCCCCAACCTTAGATATGTCAACGTCTCGATGTTCATTTAGGCACTATATATAGGACCAGAAAACAACGGCTTCATTTGCCCATTGGTTTACATTCCACCGGAATGGGGGACGGCACTGGTCGCTCAAGAACTATCATTCCAGAGGGGGGACATCGCTGCTCTCAATGAGATCCGATTCTCCAAACAGCGTCATCTGAAGGAGGCGGGTGCCGACTTCACCTTCTTCTGGGGCAGCCGTCCAAAGACAGAGCAACGCCATGTCATTAAGAACGACTGTCCCGACTGTCGCGGGCCATCAAAGACTGCCCCATGACCATTCATCTGCCTCTTTGGCGAACCCAATTCTCCACCGTCATCAGCATCTACTCTCCCCCAATGACCAGTTCCGACGAGGTAAAGGAGAAATTGTACGAGGGCCTGCACGCCTTCCTGCTGACTGTGCCGAAGGCGGATAAGATGGTTGTCCTCGTTGACTTCGAGGCCCCCGTCGGGGCAGACGAAGTTGCCTGTGAGGGAGGGCTGGTCCCCGTGCTCTCGGCGGCCGTAACGAAAACGGACTTCTTCTTCTGCGAACCTGCTCGGGGCATCGCTTCCTGCTGGACAACGCCTCCTTCCGGCGCGGGATAAGACAACATGGATGCACTCCCAATCGCAGGACCGGCAGCTGCCTGGATACGTTCTTGTCGGAAACGAGACCGACAAGACGTGCTGGTAATAAAGACGATCTACGATGTTGACGACTGGACGGATTACCATCTCATTATCTCCAAGATGAGACTCTGACTGAAACCTAACCGGAGACCACAAGGTAAGCCACAGCCATGTAGATTAAATACTGTTCTGTTGAATTTGCCTGCTTACTTCTTGCAGTTCAGCAATCAATTAGTGCAGCGCTTGGAAGGAATGCAGACTCCGGACGACACGACTGTTGAGACACTTGCGCCCTGGGTGTTAGTAGACGTCCACGGTGTTCAGATCAGAATTAGTTCAGCAACAACGACGAAGAAATCCGCAATCTGCTTGCCGAGAAAAATAGATTGCACAAAGCCTGTACTTGCCGCTGGACAGATGCAAGCAAAGCGGCCTTTTTCAGATGTCGTCGCTTGGTGCAACAGCAATTTCGGGAGATGCAAGACGCCTTGATTGATCGTAAGGCCGAGGAAATGCAGAGGTACGCGGACCACAATGAAATTGGGAATTTCTTCGTCTACATCAAGGCAGTCTACGTCCTTCGCACCAAAGGAACCGCGCCGCTGTTCAGTTCCAACAGACCAACATCCCCAACAGAGAAATTTGAGATTCTGAAGAGCCGGCTTGAGCACTTCAGAACTGCACGTCCACAGTCCGACGCCAGCATCGACCTGCTGCCACCAGCGGAAACTTAATCGTCCTTGACCTCCTGCCTTGCCTCTCAGAAAGGAGCAGAGACATATAACTGCTCTCAAGTGGGATCCAACGCAATTCCGGCCGAACTCTACGTGCACGGCGACCCCCGAATGATGGACAAACTGAAACCGCTGTTCCAGGTCACTATCGCACGCATCTACAAACGCAAGGGCAGCCGCCGATTCTGTTACAATCACCTAGACGTTTTCTTCCTTAACATATCAGGGGGAATCTTCGCCCGCGTACTCTTCAGTTGCCCGAACAACTTGGAAAAATGTCTCCTTCCGGGGAGCCAATGTGGATTTCGAGGGCGTCGTGGCGCCGTCGATATAATATTCTCCGCCAGCCAGCTGCGAGAAAAATGCTAGAAAATGATGACAAACCTCTACACCACCTTCGTAGAGCTGATGAAGGCCTTCGATACAGTGGGTCTTGACAGGTCTGGAGGATTCTGCTGAAATGTGCATGTCCAAAACGTTTCACACATGGTACGCCAACTGCACGACGATACAATATCGCGCGTTATGGACAATGGGACAATCTCGGACGCACTTTCAGCGACCAGTGGAGCGAAGTAGGTCTGCGTGTTTGCTCCCACTCTCTTTAGTCTCATGTCGTACGCTATGCTGATGGGCGCCTGCCGTGGGAGTGGTCGGAAATGAGCATCAACTACTGGCTGGACGGATGACTGCTCAACACAAGCGCATAGAATCACACTCGAGAGCACCCCAGATCAGCTTGGACGACCTACTGTTCGCCGATGACAGTGCACTCAACACAACGACGAAAGCAGTCATTCAAAGGATCATAGACCTCTTTGACTCCAGCTCCGCCAACCTCGGACTGACACGGGGAAGACGGTAGTCATGCTTCAACTAGCGCCAAACACAGACAATAGAGAACCCTGCGTCCCTGTGGATGGTGTAAAAGTCACCTCTGTGCACAAATTTGCGTACCTAGACAGCACAATCTCACGGAATGTGAACATCGATGAGGAAGTGGACCACCGGATCTCTAGGGCTAGCCAGACATTTTGCCGGCCACGGACCTCAGTCTGGAATCACCGCGGACTCACCTGAACACTAAATTCATGATGTACTGGGCAGTAGTCCCGACAAAACCACTCTACGGGACGGAGATATCGACCAAGCCAGGAAGCTGAACCACTCCCACCCTCAATGTCTCCGGGGAATACTAAAGCTGAGGTGGCAGTACAGGATGCCGGACACAGAAGTCCTGAAACCGAACGGAATCCACAGCACCCATACCATTATGCGGTAACTGAGCTGGAGCGGCCAACTCGCAAGGATGGATGGCGAGCATCTACTCAAACAACTTTTCTATGGCGATGACGCAACGGACGCTGGCCGACAAGGAGGGTGAGGACGACGCTACAAGAACACTCTACGAAACTCCCACAAAGTTAATCTGGACACCTGGGATGGCCTCCTCAGGATCAATCGGCCTGCAGAAGAGCAGCGAAGACGGGAACAGCAATACACTAAGCTAGCCGCATCATTGATGCCAAAGTGAAGATAGCGGATCGCAAATCGCAGACGTTGCGAAACCTCGACCATCCACCACTTATAACGTGCCGACCCTGATAAAGGACACATTGCGTAGACCGGCCTCGTCGAACATCTTTGGGCGCAATACAATAGCACAACTTTACTGACTGACTTCACAAACGCCTCCGCCTTCACCCATGACGCAACCATCGCGGTGCCCACGACGGCAAGCACCATCACCAACTTAGAGCAAAGTCTAGACGGTCTGTCGTCGAGGACGCAATCTACCACCTCCACCATCACTGCCACACCTCCCGCGACGACGAATACCCGGTCATCCCATCCCCACTCTGTGAGAACGCTCCCAATGACCCAGCAACCATCATCCCCGCATCGCGGAATCGACCCGAACCTATCCTCGTTGTGGTCGCAACTTAGCATCACGCAGTTGCCTCGTCGATCAGTTTCAAATCCACCGAACTGTGACTGGTCAATCAGTACCAGGAGCGCCGACTGATCCCGCAGCCCACGTACGGGCCCACTCGGCCAAAGGCGCATTGGTGAACTCACGCAATGTCGACATCCGAACCACACTTTACACATCAGAGAGCCGCCACACTTCTAGCACTACCAGCGTCATCAACACAAGTAGCGCTATCACCACCAACAGCACACGCATAGGACCGGCCTCTGCAGCCTGATGACAGTTGTCTCTGCTGTTGCGCTGACCCAGTCGCTCAGGCTAGTTAGTTGGGACCCTGTAAATCACACGGAAGGTTTCGTTGGGATCCACACGGTGCCCAGGACCAACCATGTGTGTTCTTCTAAGCTATCACGGTGCGCTAAAAGCCATGGCTCGGAGAGCTGCCAATTGACGGGATAACTCGGTCCTCTCGGGACGGGGAGCCAGGCTACAATGGCTTTTCCTTGACGTGGCCTCTACGGTATTCCCAGTCAGATGGGATCCAGGACGTCTTGTTCCTTTGAAAGCCTGGTCAGTCGCGCGCGGACCAGGCGTGACACGCGCAGACGGGCCGTTTGACTTTGTCCGCAACCGCACCGGGTCCCGTCTCCGGTCGTCCTGACTTCATCTTGCCACGGGGCTCAGGTGGGTGAGAGGCGAGTAAGGTAGATGTAGCGGGAGTCACCGTCCCTGCGTCCACTCCGCTGAGACACGATAGGCATCGCGTCGGCGAGCCTTTAGTTCTGCATTCCACCGATGTCTGTCGCCTACCTTGCGCTTTTCCGCATTGCTCTTCGGATGCCGGCTCCTCAGCATTGCGTACCCACCCTGCCAGTCTGCATTGTCCTAGCCGTCCAACCCGTGTCGTCTGCAGTTGAGAAGACACCTGCACGCTCGGGAGCCTTTAGACCTTTGGATATCTTGTTTTATCCGTACCGCTTTCTAATAAGAATTCCGAAATGCCCGACTCTGTTTGAGAAGTGCAGACGCTCCTGGCAAAACCGGCCTCTGTTTGGTAAAGTTAATGACCACGATATCTCAGATGAACGAGCAAATAAGGCCTTAGTGTGTCGTTGCCATTGTTTGTGGCTGGCAACTCCGCACACCGGAGGATCACTAGAATGCCTCTCCCACCTTGCCCACCATTCAAAAACCGCTAGTTCGTGGTTTAGAGGGCCAAGAGACGGACACTTCTAGTGAGAATTGCATAGTCACGGCACGCAGTACAGCTGACTACTCTTAGTCACTTGAGTGCAACGCCTCATTAACAGCCTTGCGGGCCAACCGCGTACCCATACGGTTGGACAGCCCTTGAGCCACGATGCCCACGCGAATTTGAGGTTCGTCCAAATCTAGATGCCCTACTCCCCTCTGCAAATGTTGTTCCCTTATTCAGGAAAGTTGGATCATTTCGAACTTCCTAGACCCGGACCAAATGAAAATCGAATGACTCGAGCCGACACCCACAGACTTTTAGACAAGGTTAAATAAGCATATAAGCAGAATAAAGAATCCGTCAAGTAATCTTGAAAAAGAAATCAGGTCAAGTAAGTTGTACTTATAAAGAGAAGCGAATAACCACAAAAAATATGTCCCAACACAAAGACAGGACGAAGTCAGTAGTCTCCAACAGCACTGGTAAAACAAAAACGACCATTTTCTTGGGGGTGCTTCTGTAAGTGAACAAAATCAACACGGCTGCAAGACGTCGCAGTCGCAAGGTCTCTCCGTCTGTGATTGTTGGCCACGATCAAATGGCTGACTTGCTGAAACTTATTCGAAGGTGGGAATTCTCGCTCAGCTGGGTATTATGCAAAGCCTGAAAAAGTGAAAATGAATTACGACAAACGGAATCTTTCTTGGCCACTGTAAACGTCATGAAATCTCGAAAAAGCTTATTTGTTTGGTTTATGTCAATTGGAGTGCAAAGGAAGCTTAAACAAACTGGTCTGTGACAGCGTCCGGAAAAAGAGTGAACCAGCTGACTCCTTACTGACTAAACGTACAACCAGTACAGGAAGCACGGCTCATTACCAGTTCAGTCTACCAGCACATGGGTTAGTGTCAAGAATTGGATGTCAGAAGACAGGTGGACCAAACTGAGCAGATATGCGTTAGCGTAGGTATAAAATAACAATACGGCAAGCATCCTTCAAGTATTCATCGTGTGAGAGATGCAGGCAGACTGTCCTGTCCAGCTAGCCACTTGCGCCTAGTCCTCTCATCAGATGCTTTACCAGCTCAGGCAGTGGACTGGTCCTTGGGGGAAGGAATGTGAGGTCGACTCTGGGGGATCGGAGCCTGGAAGGTGTTCTTGGGAATGTAAACCCATAATAAATGTCGAGATTGGGGGTTTGGTGGCACGCCCGTGGGCCGGGTCACGCCAAACCCATTGGGGTCTGTGC
The DNA here is from genome assembly GCA_902702965.1 of Spirometra erinaceieuropaei. Taxonomy (NCBI): domain Eukaryota; kingdom Metazoa; phylum Platyhelminthes; class Cestoda; order Diphyllobothriidea; family Diphyllobothriidae; genus Spirometra; species Spirometra erinaceieuropaei. Next base: position 499,911 of record CACRXP010000178.1, on the reverse strand, counting down.
CACCTGTTTTTGTTGTGGGATAAAATGCTGGTCAGCGTATGTTGTGGATAAGGGGATGGTGGCACGTCTATGTGCGGGTTCCTGTCGTGTCGGCCACCTGCGATCTCTCCCGCCTCTGGACTCCTTGGCTATATCTCGACACCGGATCCAGGTGGGGGAGGAGTGCGGCGGACGCCGCGCAAGTCCGCTATCAGTATAGACTCTCGCACCAGTCTTCGCCCCTGCCATGAGTCTGCTGTTGAGCAGACGGTGGACATTGTCGATGTCGACGGTCGAACTGTCGATACTCCAATATCAAACCAAAAACAGTTTCCAGCAAACTGGACGAATCGCTTGAAGAACACTACCGTAGGCAGAAAACGCCGGTGGCAGTTGCCATCCTGGTTCGTCCAAGGTATGGGGCAGATCTATGCGAACGTCTCAGAATACCCAGCGCGCTCGATAAACATGTTTGCTAGCGAAGTGACCGGACAGATAAATATCCCATAGATGACAAGTGTGTAATAAGCCGATTTTACTTACTATGAGAGCTTCCATGGCGCTTTCGACGCTATCCAGCTGGACGAGTGCCATCTTGTTGTCCTTCCTAAAGCAAAGAAGCGAATCACAAAAGGCGATGGAACAAAGAAGTGCGTAAGGGTAATCATTTCTAAGATAGGAAACTTACTGCATGAAACGGAATCCGACAACGGCAAAACCCTTAGAGGCGAAAAGGGCGCGAACGTCCTCCTCCGTCACAGTTGGTGGGATATTGCTTAGATGCAGTACGTGACTGGGCGGGTAGATATTCTGGTAGTTTTTCGAATTTGGCTTCCGAAACCTATGTAGAAGGTTGTTGGTATAGTCCTTTGTTAGCCTAGTATCTTTCTCCTCTTTTGGCAACTGTACAAAGTTGTGGCGAGAAACGGCCACCTTCATCGGTCGGCCCCAGAGTTGCTGACGATCCAAATATTGCAGAGCTGAAAAACGCAAATTATAAATCTTGGCTGTTTTCAGAGCGATTTTTGGTAATGAAATGAACATCGGCGACCACAATCAAATAGGAACCCGGGGGTTCCCGAGTCCGGAGGTGAAATGGACAAATTAAGTAAGTAGGTTGAAAACAGGGACACAAACGTGCAGTCAACCTTTTGACTTGCCTAAAAGTGCCTGTTGAGAGTCTGTAAACTGGATCAGAGCAGTGTCCTTCTTGTTGAACATGATTTTCACACGCACCACGTCTCCGTATACGCCTACAAAAAGAGGAGTCGGGTGAAGAAAAAATGAGTTACTTTATCTACAAGAACTTGAAGGACAAACGGGAATCTCGACTCGAAGAATTAAAAAATCTACGCAATAAAGTGGCGATTGACCAGAATTTGCACTGCCGAAACCTAGCCCCGAGCAGATTTATTGGACGTAAATGCAACACAAAACCAGTTCCGGAAATGAAGTTGAATGGGCACCAGCTAACAAGGGGACATTTGTGGACTTTAAGTATTTGGAAAGTGGATTTGAATAACCTGAAGTAGGCTGTAAAAAGCTACTAATTCGAGGATAGGACAGTCCTTACTAAAGCACGGTGACGCGAATGAAAGAGTAATAACAGATGGCGACACTAACGGCGATAAAAGAGTCGGCTTACCAAACAAAGTAAACAAGGCGTCGGGATAAACCCGCTGAGTTGGAGGTAAGAATGAAAGGAATAAGTTGATGGGACCGAGATTGTAGACGGGATGGGCAAGTTAAGATCAAGTATGCCGAAGTTTCAGATACCGATGGCCCGTTGAAGCGAAGAATAAAGCAACGAAACAATCACCAGAAGACATCGAGTAGGTTAACACGAAGCCGGAATAAAAACGGATAAAGGGCCGTTGCGGAGATCGCCAGTGACGATGGCAGTGGGGAATGTTGGAAATGAAAGAAGGAAAAGAAAGGAAAGGTAAGCGTTGGTAGAAGTTGCAAGGGAATCGAAAGGACAACGAGGGAAAGAAGGAAAAGGGATGCGGCACTCATTCGCAAGAACTGACTGTAGTTTACCTCCTCATTCAAATTTGATACAATAAGGACGGTGCTGCCGTTGTTGTTTGGAGGAAGTCGGAATCCAATCGGGGAATTTTGAGTAGTTTGGGCACCCAGCTGAAGGGGATTAACCGGAAGCGTACTACCATGATGCGCCACAGGGGGTTGCGAGGCGGCACCGTGGCCACCGACAGGGAACTGGCGGTTTGTGTGCGCATTACCCGTGGCGGCGGACAATGCAAGTAGAGATGCCATGGCGGGAGAGATCGTGCTATTGCCCGGGAAAGCACCTGCAGGGCCGGACGACCCTGTCTGTAAAAAGCGAGGAAGAGATGTCTGAAGAACGACCACAGTTTAGGTCTGCCTCGCGTTTCGGTTGCACCGAGTGTTCCGCAACCGAGGCCTAATTCAAAGCATAATATGCAAGGACATTTCTCATCTCAAACCACATACCTGGGACGTCAACGTCATGAAACTGGCTGTAGCGGCAGCGGCTGCCGGAGTCAGTGCGAATCCCGCCTGTTGGGCGAGTGTTATCAGCTGCGCAGTCAACTCGTTAAGCCTGCATGCGTTACTACTTGGGGGCAAAAGGGTCGGGGGTAAGCCTTGCACGCCCGAGGACAGCATACCACCGAACTGCGTCATCGCACCCGTCATTTGTGGCGGCATTCCTGGGGCATTGATGGGGCCAGAAAATGGTTGAGACGAAATGTTGGACAGCCCTGCACTCGGCAGACGTCTTAAGCTGTTCTGCTCCTCCTCGGTTAGGGGGTTCGAGACGTAGTCACGACACCTTGGGCTCTCGTGTCGTATTTCAAGTGGACCACGGTTTTTCGAGAACTCAACAGTAAGTGAACAGCAGCCAGTGTATATGTTCTGGCCATTTAAATGCTGTTGGTAAAACAGACAAAATTAGTTAGCGGCCTAGTGCAGCAGAGCCTACATAAAATGAAAACAAAGTAACTCTACGTGGCAGACGAGAGATGGGTCTCCATAGTAGGCCCCCCGGTTCGATGCAACATGACTTCCCTCGCCACTGTCGCCCTACGAATAGGGGACCCAATGGCAGACTGACAGCGGCCAGAGATGTCTGAATCATATGCCTGCGAATCTACAAGAGCATACACGATTTATGCCGTGAGCTATACGGTCGGTTAAATTGGCATTGGTGTTAACCGGCGTAAACACAAGCACCGCGCTTAAAACTAAAATTTTGGATCAACTTAGGTGTATGGAACTCCCGACAGCCGGCCACGGAAACTTTTCCCAGTCAGTGCCAACTTATGCAATTATTCAGAAACATGGAGGCTCTTTGCTCAGACGGCAGTCGAAACCACGCATACTCAAGATCCCGACAGTAAATCAATACAACACTCCGGACCCAGGAAACTGAAAGTACAAAGGCAGGAATGCAGTCACTGGGGCTAATTTTGCTTACCTCGCGCTTCGAATGCTCGCGGGGTCCACCGTCTAAGCATAAAATTCCGGTTAAGTGGTACCTAACGCACCTCAACGGAGTGAGTTTGGACTGCGCTATTGCACGCACACAAATTAATACGCAGTTGACAGATCGGTATATCCATTGACTGAGTCGAATGCCAAACTTCCTGCAGCAGACGTGAAATCTGGCAATTCGTAATTACCGACAAAGGCAAGGGAGACTGGAATGGCCATTTCTGGCTTATTGGCCGTCGTCAGCCAGTCATACCCAACCCCGAAGAGTGGAACGCCCGAGGCTCGAACTCGCGACCTGTTAGTTAGCAGTCCACGCCTCTAATCACTGGGCTTTTGTCGGTAATAACATACTGCCTATATCATGCGCCGCTCTGTGGCTGCTGGTTGGGTTCGAGAGAGCCCGTAAGGCACAACGGAACGAGTGAGTTCCGTAAGGACGATCGGTGAGCGCCCCCTACCATTACCATTCTGGCAATTCGATTGATCTAAAGATTCTCACGCGGTCAGAAGCAAAGTTGTGCCCTGGAGAGCCCGAGTGAGCGGCCACCAAGGAAAGCTTTTATTTTTTCATCTCAGCCCGCTCGTGTGGACTTGCTTACCGGTTCTAACATAATTGGCTTGGCCAGTTACACACGATCCGGTAAATAACGCTAGATTTGTGCGTGCAGGGTTCTCCGGCTGCCGATAGCCTGTCGCTCCCGGCCTTCGAGCAATTCTAACTGATTTCGTTAGTCAACCAAGCGAATTCGTTGAACACTTCAGTGACATAGGGCACGAAGCGCCTGAACCTCGGCTTAACCATCGGAGCTTCCCACTGGTTTCTCGTCATAATTCAACAAAATTGCCAAGGAACCCGTTAACTGTGACGAGTTCTTAAAGAAACCGGACCCGGGCCTTTTGTCACCTGGCTTGCTATGATGCGTTCCTGTACGGTGGTATTGTTCTCAGACAGCTGTGTTGGTGTGAGATGGGGTGGTTGGCACGGGAACCCAGAATACGAGGTATGTCACCTTCCTGAAAACATTTCTTCAGTTTTTATTGCTCTTCTGTAGATAAACATGTCTAGAAATGGCGAGTGGCAGTCTTCCTTTTTCTTCACCTCAAATAGGACTTATGGAAGAGTCAAGTTCAGGTGTTAAGTGGATTCCTCAATCTTGTCCCGATTTATGTATCATCAACATACCGTGTCCATAACTTTAGTCAATAGCATTCAAAGGCCGATGTTTCTAGTCGCTGCCACAGCGCCAGAACAATAAGGCAGGACAACGGTGACCCAACCAGTGCGCTTTTAACTTGTTCTTACAAGGGTCTCGCGACGGTGGCGAAAGCCTTTAAACAGCGCTTCAAACTGATAAGACATCTTTGATTTTTTAATTCCTAAGTTGTAGTGTTCTCCCAACAGGGTCTGCACGGTTTCAACTGCAAAATATGTTGGATCGAGATGAAAAATGTTGTCAAGTTGAA
>CACRXP010000178.1:465394-476390 GCA_902702965.1 Spirometra erinaceieuropaei | reverse complement strand
GACAAAGAATTCCTTTGTTATTGTTCGAGCAGATCGAATTCCCAGCTCAAGGTCAGAATACAAAACTAGTTAATTAAAAGAACACCGATCACGCTCAAAAAAGTTTACAAAAGGGGAAGGGGAATGTCAACAGGGGCCAAATGTGGAAGCACTTGAGAGGAGGGCGTGGAGAATTCAAAGCGTTGACCAGCTGGATACAACACCTTTACAATGCGAAATGTTTGCAAGAGATCCCCTATAACTCAAGGGAAGAGGTTTAGATTGACTAAGCATGTAGCATAGGGGAATTAGCCTTGCCCCTAACCATCTTCGTGACTCTCTGAATTCTTTCGAGGCAATTTTGACTTTGAATTACCAACGATCTGCAGGCTTGTATGCCGTATTCCAAGTATGGTCAGTCGAGTGTTCCGAATGTCTTTGAGAAAGCATCTTCGTCAATATTCATTAACGCATGTTTTGTGGCGTACAGTACGTACATTGCACATTTATCCCTCTCGAACAATGAGCGGATAGTTTTAGGTTGTCCGTCATTAGCCATTCGAGGTCCTTTTGGGCTTCGAATCCCTATAAAACAGCACCACCAAGAAGGTAGTCTCTTGTGATGTCGGATCTGGATGAGCTGTCTAGGCGAAGTATAATTCACCTATCAACGTTAAACCGCATGAGCCAAAGGTCTGACCACAATTCCAACCGATTTGGGCTCATCTGTACTGTGTCTTCGTCGGTAGGGCACCGAATTACACTTCATGTTGTCTGCAAACATTGTTGCTTCCCAGTCCAAAGCTCATGCGCAATCGTCCACGTATATAAGGATAGAAATGAGTCCCAGTACTGAACCCTGGGGAACACTGCTCTCGACCACAGCAGGATTTGACACCTGTTGATCGATGTACACAACCTGCTGTCAAGCCACAAGGAAGTTTTCAATCCACTTAGAGAAGTTGTCTCTGATCCCTATTTTTGGTTTTTGTGCCAGTTTCTGGTGTGGCACAGCGTCGAACGCCTTCTGGAAATCATTTTAAGCAATGTGATCCAGGCGCCTGTCGTTGAGAGCTTGGGGCCGGTTCTGGAGAGATTGCAGCAAACTTTTCCTACAGCATCTTCCCTCTCCCGACCCCGTGTTGGCAGTTCGATAGCAAGTCGTGAACTTCCAGGAATTGTAGTAGTTCACTCTTCATGCTCCTCTCTGCGACTTTGCAGATAACGAATGTTAAGTTTATGGGCCTGTAATTTGTCGTCGAGGCTCTGCTACCGCCCTTACACAGGGGAGTTTTATGCACTGGATCCCAATCGATAAGATGTGTTTCGGTGCCAAATGACGATTGAAAGAACATTGGCAATGGCACAGAAAGCTCACGGGCAAGTTTTCAGAGAAGTTCGGGCAGAATCTTGTCTGGACCTGGCGACTTTGATTCGTTCAGTACCCCTAATTCCCCTCGGACAGTACCTTCTGAGAAGAGTATATTTCTTATGCTTGGAGTCGACAGTTCTTCTGTGGAGGGAGGAAGGAACCTTGCCTCGTTTGTGTAGAATGCTTGAAAAAGCTATGAAGAATGCGCAGCTTAGTCCCTGCTATCAGCAATCTCAACGCCATCGGCAGTCCCTATCAGGGAGATTTAATGTTTGTCCTTTGTATTTAGCCAGAGGTAGCTGTGGAGTAATTCTGGGTTCTGCGTGCTTTTTGTAGCAATTTCTTCTCGAATCATTTTTCTCAGTTCATTCCTCTGGGTCTTATAGGTGCTAAAATATTCAACTGGCCTAATGACGCAGTATTTTCTCCACAATTTCTGTTTCCTGTTGGTTCATCTCCAACTGTGCGGAAACTCTAGCTCCCTTTAACCAATCTTCTGAAGTCCAAGGCAAGGCCGATTGAACTTTCGCCGACAGCTCATCCAGCTTTTGCGGCAGCCAAGAAGGCCCTTGTTGATACCACAGTGCTTGAAAATCTCAGTGTCTAAGCCCAGACACAGTTGATTCTGACAACTGACGCTTCCAACAGTGCTGTTCGAGGCAGTGACAGTGTCGTTGCTGATGCATTATCTCGTCCGGACATCAACACAATCACATCCAATTTCGACCTGACGAAGTTTGCAGACCACCAACCAGGCGACAAGTCCATTGCCGACCTACGTACATCATCTGCTCTGCAACTTCGAGATGTACCGCTTTCCGCATCACCAGGTACGATTTTGTGCAAGTGGTCCACAGGTACTCCTCGACCTGTTGTCCCATTATCCTACCACAAGGCAGTGTTTGACCACTTTCATGCCCTGTCGCACCCCGGCATCCGCGCTTGTCGAAAGCTAATCGCCGCTCGTTTCATCTGGTCGAAGATGAACTCCGACATTACTATTTGGACTAGGCAGTGTTTAGCCTGCCACAAAAACAAAGTCCATCGCCACACACATTCTCCGCCGAGTACATTTGCCTCCTCAGATGTTCGATTTCACCATGTCCATCTGGATTTGGTTGGTCCATCATCCCCTTCATGTTGGTACACGTAGATGTTTTTTCTCATGCATTTGTGTTTTTCTCCTGAACCCTCCAAACCATAAAAACCACCATCAACTTTATTTTTATTCCTTTTCGACAGGAGTTTTTTCACTACTGGCTGGATTTGTGTTTAACGCGTCCCCGACAATGCCTGTAAACTGACATTAAATAAAATTATTATTATTATTATTATTATTATTATTATTATTATTATATTCTGACAGCGGTTGACCGTTTCACGCGATGGCCAATTGCCGTTCCCATCTGGGATACCTCTGCAGAAAATATTGCCATGGTTTTCCTGACGCATTGGATTTCCACTTTCGGTGTGCCAGCCACCATTATCACTGACCGCGGAAGCCAACTTCAATCCAACCTCTTCCGTGGATTCACTAAACTACTAGGGTGTACTCACATCACAACCACGGCACATCACCCGGCCTCCTACGGCCTTGTGGAGCGTCTACACCGTCAATTAAAGTCCGCACTGATGTTCCATTCAGATCCAGCTCATTGGAGTGACATTCTCCTTCTTGTGCTTTTGGGCATCCGGTCTTCTGTCATGGAGGACATCCAATGCCCTGCCTCCGAGCTCGTGTACGGTAACCTGGCGAGTTTGTGCAGCGTTCTACCATGAACATCAGCACACCCACTACCTTCCTATAGCAGTTTAAACACCGCATAGCTCATCTGAGTCCCACTCCCACTCACCTGACACCCAAACACGTGTTTGTGCATGAAGACCTTAAATCTGCCCTCTTCGTTTTCGTTCGGCACGACGCGGTTCGCAAGCCTCTCTGTTCCCCGCACGATGGCCCATTCAAGGTTCTTCAGCGGATTGACAAGTCTTAGGTCATTCAGATGGCTGACAAGACTGACACGATCTCCATTGACAGACTTAAGCCAGACTACCCTGAGTGCACACCACCGCCCGTTGTGCAATCCACTCCCACGACATCGTTCTCACCCGATCCATCTTTTTCGGTCGCCTCCACTCAACATCCACACTGGACCACCCATCCCACCCACCCAACCATTCTGATTCTACTTAACCACGCACCTTATCTCTTTCTGGTAGACATATTCACTTTCCTGCCAAACTCAAAGACTACGTGGTGTAGCTTTTAATTTATCGCTTTTTTATATCGAGCGCTTTTTTCTTCGTTTAACAAACGCGCTGGTGGGGGTTGTGTAGGTCTATGTACATTTTAGATTTCTCGCTGCAAACTTTCTTGTACACTTGAACTCTTCTGTCCAGTTGCTTGAATAACCGAAAAAACACAACTGGTTTCGGATTGAGTTATCGCCTGCTTAGTGCCTGACTGCAGCGTGGTGTCAATACTTCGTTCATTTCACTCACGGCCCTAATCCCTTTTTAGTTAATTCACACGTGGCATTTTTATTTTTGGAACATATCTCATCGGACATGAATCCGCCCGAGCAACAAGCTGCAGCAACCGACTTCAGCTCGGAACATTCCGGACTTCATCCGGATCACTCACTCCACGACGACTAATATTGGAAGAGGTCTCTTTTTCGTGCGTCTGTACAGTTGTTTACTTTCGCAGTTTTCCCATTTTTTACTATAATTTTGTCTGTAGGAAACACAGCATTACCTACCTAGAGTTAAGTTTTTGTAGTACCTTTTTTTCTTTGGAGTTTTAAATGGCGTGTACACTGCAAAGGAAGCAAAGGCCGGCTTTGAATCCTGTAAAACACAAAAACTTAGTGTTCGCCAGTCGACATCTCCGAGTATAAGAAGTACCGGATGCGACTTGAGAGAACAGTTTCCGAGTGAAAACCCTCTGAACACCTTCGATCTTATTACGGTCACAGGCGTTCATTAAACCAAAGAAAGGACAGCGGTATTCGAGGACTGGAAGAACAAACATTTGATAAAGTCTTAGCTTCATTTCCGGAAGGAAAAATTATGTGATATGAATCCACATATCTGCGCCGCTTTGGCAGAGATTCAACCTGCATGAAGTGATAAAGGAAGTTTATTTGTGTAACTTAGACCTAGGTCCTTCATGGTGAAGCATTCTGAGAGTGGGTTGTTCTAAAAAAATTATGAGACCAGGAAGTTTGGCAGCACCAAAAGACATGAAACTACACTTGGATTCTGAAAACGCCATCTGCCATGGTGAACTCCATCTGCTTAAGCGTAGTAAATTAGCATTATTTTTTCAACGCAAACATTTGCAGTGTCCTTAGAATATGAGTTAACACACTTAAGGCCATCGGCATAAATAAAAGTTTGCGAAATGCCGAGTTCAGTCGAAATAACATTGATGTACAGAAGGAAGAGTAGTTGACCCAGAACCGTGCCTTGAAGTACGCCACTCGTGATCGAGTGAGGTGTCGAGTATCTATTACCGACCATGACTTTCTGACATCGATTGGATAGATAGGACCGGATGAAGTCGAGTAGAGGTGGCCGGATGCCGAGAGTTTCCAATTTTACCAAAAGACGTCTATGGTGCACAATGTCAAACGCTTTGCTATGATCAAAGTAGATAACTACCACTGACTGCCGCTCATTACGAAGAGAAGTGATTAGATTAAGAAAGGCCAAGTGACATGTTTCGCAGGATCGTTCAGGTAAAAATCCATGCTGACTAGAGCTCGGAAGCCGATTAGCTAGACAGAAGTCAAGAATTTCATTGAAAATAATCCTTTCAAGAAGCTTTGCTAGAGACGGTGTTTTGCACACGCCCAGATAGTTATTAACATCGGACCGAGATCCAGACTTGAATACGGGAATGATAATTGATGTTTTCCATGCTTTAGGAAAGAATTCTTTTAAAATATAAACCGATAATAAATGAGTAAGCAATAGGGGAAGGTCGGGTGTTTGATTAATAATCGAATTTGGAATCCCATCCGTCCCTGAGTAGTGTGAGTTTTTCAAACGACTTTAGTGTTTCTTAATAAGATCTGAGGAGATATCGACTGTACTCCGTGTCCTGTCTGAAAGTGAGCGAAAGAAAGGGGCCGGTTCAGACTCAGTATTAAGGTGTTTTGCAAAGAAAGCACTAAACAACTCCGCCTCGTCAGTGCCATCGACGGGGAAGATTATGTTATAATTTGGTAGGGGTGGAAGTTCGTGACCACACTTAGAGGAGGACCGATGACGGAAGATATTAGCGACGGATTTGCCAAGGTTAGACTCACTGAGGGTAAGTGATTCTCTTTGCCTGTCGCACGCTTGGCGCATCCTTGAGGTCATCCCAAAAATCTCTGTGATTCTAAGATTAACAGATCAGGAAATAGTGGATGGGTCACGCAGCTGCCGTCTCAACTTTTTAGTCTGTTGTGAAGAAAATGAGGAACAAGGGAATCTGAAGAATTAGGCGTGAGATATCTACGCGGCACAAACTCTAGGATGTCCTTGGAAACATTGGACACGTAATCATGCATAGTGGTTGCATCGCTACAGGAGAGGAAGCCACACCAATCCAAAGATCTAATATAGTTATTTATTAAGTCGTTATCGACGCAATCGTAATTTAGGTAAGTCCGAACGGTGTTGATCCATTTTCAAAATGCAAGCGACAAGCAACAATGAATAAATACGTGGTCACTGTTATAGAGTTCAGTAAAATCTTTTTACTTAACTCTCGCGAGTATATTACTGTCCTTTCAAAGAAAAAGTCGCTCAGGTGCATAACCGGAGTCTAGGACACGTATTAGAATAGGAAATTGCACGAATGTATTCAAACTCCCATTTTCGCTAAAATTTACTGATATTTTACTTGATATACTTCAGTAAACGCAATTTCTGCACAAGCAAAGGAAATTTTATTGAAGGAAATGGATGAGCGAACAAAATGTTCAACGTTAAAGGCGTCCAGAAATCCTCTCATCAGATTCCGTTATCAGATTTCATGAGATAGGTCACGCACTGTAGATCTAAAATGTGATTTTCTCTTGTTGGAGGGCGCACCAGATGGGACCAGTTGGAACAATTGACAATATCTTGAAAGGACTGGAAGCTAGGTGGACAGCTACTGGAATCCCAGTCCATTTCAGGAAGGTTAAAATCCCAGTGATTATTTAAGCATCGAAGGCAGCGTCCGCTATTACTTAACAGATTTCACAGAGTTGTGGATCATCACTGGCTAAAGAATTTGGGGCATTGTAGGTACAGCCAATAATTGCCTTTCTTTGCGGCGAGAGAATAACAGATGCAAAGCAGAAGTTTCCCGTGAATTAGGAGGCATCCAGGAAATAGGGATAGTGCTTTAGGTAGGAGCTAAGATAAAGAAGACAACCGCCCCCACGCATAGTCGTGCGGTCTGGACGGCAAAAATCGAAGTCATCTATGAGAAGGACAGAGTCAGGAATTAGAGAATGGGTCCAAGATTCTGTTACACATAATATCAGGCGTCATTTCCAGAGCATTCAATAATACAATATCTAATGTGTTTCTAACAGCAAGGCTATTGTCAACGGTATTTAGAAAAAAAAATGTGGAGGCGTATATGTAAGCTGTGAATTAATGATGCTTGGAGAATCAGTACCAGTCTGTCTAGAGTTATTGATGCGCGGGGAGTTAGCAGGGAAAGGCTGGGCAGGAGACTGAAAGGGTGCGGGGATATAGTTTTCGAGCATTTGAATTCTATGGGAGTAAAAACATGGATAGGATTGTTGGTAGTTAAATTGTGGAGGAGGGGGGGCCTAGAAGGGAGATCGAGGCTAGTGAGGGAAGGTTGGCAGCTATAAATATAAAAGGGTGGGAGGCCAGGTCTAGGTTGGAAGTCAAAGGAGTTAGGTTGACATACCTGAGAGCAGTTCGCCTTAAGTGGTGGGAAGCCTGAACTAGGTTGGGGTATAAATGACGTATTATTTACTGGATATATATTCGGGCCTTTGTAAGAAACCGGTACGCAAGACAGAGGATTATTTGGGGATATAATCGGAGCAGCGGGGTTGGTAGACGTGCTGGGCTGTAAAGGCTTGTTAGATCTAAGAGAATTCGGCGTACCCCTGAATAGGACTGTAATACCTTTCTTTTGAATTGGAGTCTGATTCAGTTTTAGAGTGACGTAGCCGTAGAGCTTGCGGCACCCTGGTGAACTGGGGAAGTTATCGGTCTAGCTGATGTAGACGGATTTTAATGTGTTCTTGAGGGACTATCTAGGGTATTAGGAAGGACATCTGGGGCTGCTGCTGCTAATTTAAGGGCAGGCGAATGCGTCAAATGGCCTGAGTGAGCGATAAATGTAGGAGCAAGGGGAGGGAGGGAGTCAGGTGTCGCAGGAGAAGGACCGGCTGAATCCTCACGGCCACTTGTATTATTGACGAAGTTGGTGAGCATTAGACTGAGAAGCAGTCGGTTTACGTGAGAAGAGGAAATGGCAACAGGTAGTTCTGAGTGATCAAGATCATGACAAAGGAACAATTTTTAATTCTCCAGGTACGCAGAAGCACGATCTCGATGGGCAAAGATTGTGTCAAACTCGATTGAGGAAAATAATTTAACTACGACGGGAGAACAGGCCTTTTGCATAGGCTATTTTGTAGTTGAAACCACACTAATTCAGGAAATTAGTCGCAACACCAACTGGCCGAGCAGATCGCGGAATAGTTATCAACAAAATGTCATACACACGCTTTTGTCTATCACAAGATTCCCTGGCGATCAGGTGAACAAATGAGTCAGGACGCCTTCATTCCTGAGAGCGAATATCGGAGCTGTTCCTATCGGATAATTTTCCAAGAAGTGAGAGAATAGTGCCAAACTTTAGTATCAAATCATTGCAGTTGTAAAGTGCAGACAGAGTAAGCTGCCCATCGGTTACAACGGGTGATGACTGACCAGTAATGCCTTATGACTTAGATTAAGTTAAGCCTTCTGACTAAGGTTTTGTTAAGCCATGCTTAAGTACAGAGACTGAGAGCCTTCGCCGACCTGTGACTTTGACTCTCATCATGTCTCGAGGCAAGTCGTAATTAAGAAAACTTCTGACAGACCAGGTGACTGAATTTCAGATAGAGGCTAACGATGTAAAAATACTACACAAATTACAATTACAAATATTGCTCAAAATGCGAATTGCAGAATGCGACTGGTGATAACAGGCACAGATTAGCAGAACTCAAAAAGGAAATGGCAACAGGTGGTTCTGAGTGCGTAGGCCTGTATTAAAGGAAATTTAACCAAACAAAACTGGGGCTAAGATCGTTAGGTCTCTCAGAAAAACCACTTAAAATAATATCTTCCACCTATGTTCGAATTTAAAACCAGCGGCTTAACAGGTAATCAATTAAGCAGGTCAAAAACGGATGATGGCGTTGAACTTTGCATGGACGAAGAAAGGGCTGAGTGTCTATCCGGGTTCTTACAGTGGGTTTTTATGACATAAGTCAATTTATCCTCTGATCACTGCAACGTGGACGAGGTCACGAAAATGGACTCAGTGGTTCTCACAAAAGCTACTGTTCAGCAAGAACTATGGAAGCTGAAAGAAGCGACACCACCAGGTTCCGAGGAAATACCTGAATAGAAGCTCCAGGAATTAATAATGATAATTGTTATTGAATGCCAGTTTACAGGCATTGTCAGGGAAGCGTTAAACACAAATCCGGCCAGCAGTGAAAAAAACTCCTGTGAAAAAGGAATAAAAATATAGTTGATGGTGGTTTTATGGATTGGAGGGTTCAGGAGAAAAAAACTGCTGGAGACAAGCGTTCGACCATCAAGAAGGGAGGGGCCGCCAATTTCTTTCATGAACTTAGGGTTTGTCCAACCAGAAGCGCCAAAGAACAGCTGTCGCTGTTGGCCAAAGAAATTGTCCCTGTTGAGACCGGCCATGGTGTTCAGAGACCACAAACTCCATCGCTACGGTACAGTCGTTCGGCGGATTCAGCACCCAAAATTTGTGGGAGCTTTACTGAGTGCCAAAATTGAGTAATAGTTCTCTTAAATTAACCACCGAATTGGCAGAACCTTTATGTCTTCTCTTCCAAGGCTCCTTCGATGCAGGCAGACTGCCTCATGAACGGAAGACTACGTGGATTTCACCGATACATAAAAGTGGCAGTCGCACTTCCGAAAACAATTACCGGCCGGTAGGCCTCACTTCCATATGTTGTAAAGTGATGGAGCGAATTACAAATCGCGAACTGATGCGGTTTTTAGAGCAATATCATTTTCTTTCTGATGGACAACATGGATTCCGCAGAGGACGGTCCTGCTTGACCAATTTGCCGAGCTGTCTTGAATGGTAGACCCGAGCGACTAATGAAGGAAACGTGGTACATGTAGCCTATATGGACTTCAAAAGGCCTTCGACAATGAGCGACACCAACGTCTCCATTACGAGCTCAGCTGCATAGGGGTTAGGGGCAAGCTTTTGAAGTAGATTGAAAACTTTTTGCTCAGTCGATCTCAGATCGGCCAAAGTAACGGCTGAGAGCGGAGTGCCTCAGAGCTCCGTTCTTGTCGCCATCCTCTTCTTCATATTTATATTGATGACTGCACCTGTTGGTCGGACTGCGACATCGTAATGTTAACTGATTACTTAAAGCTGTGGAACGTTATTCACAATGAGGCAAATTAGGCAAATCTACAGGCAAACTTGAACCAACTAGAACGATGGTCAGGACACTGGCTCCTCCCATTTAGTGTTACGAAATGCAACATTCTAAGAATTGGCAGAACCAACTCTACGCCCCGGAGGATGCGCTACCTAAATCACATACCGCTGCTAGTGGCAGAGGTTAAGAAGAATCCATGCGTGCGGATAACATCCCCACTAAAGCCATCATACCACTGCTTGAAAGCAACGAAATCCGCAATGTCCAGCTTACATCTCATCAAGCGGGCATTTGCGAAGTTCGACGAAATATGCTTTGATGAGGTTCTTGGAATGTTCGTTGGACTACAGTTGGAATTTGCCATTCAGGCCTGGAGAATTTGTTCTGTCAAAGACCGCAGCACATTTAGAAGTGTCCAACGACGGGCAACCAAGCTTGTTACAGGTCAACAAACCTACCTTACGGAACTAGACTCTCCAATCTGGACTATAGACAACTACGTGGCGAGTTACTTCAAACGTTTCGAAGGCTGTGGGGTTACATTTGCTGCCCCACACCCAGCGACTTCTTTGAGTTGGCCACCACTACTAGTTTGAGAAGACATCCTCTCAAACTACATGTGACTGGGGCAAGAGTGGACGCAAGGAAAGCATTCTTCAGCCACAGGGTGATTAAGGCATGTAATGCTCTGCATGTGGACGTCGTCATATCCTCATCCGTGGACACATTTAAGAGGAAGCTTGACTGGCACAGGGATATAAACCGACAGGGCATCAGAAACTAACAAGTGTCCCCACTACATCACCATCCCCGAAGGTATTAAATTTAATCTAAATTACAAAGCATGTCACTCACTTCATTTAATTAGAATTATCTTATGGCTTTTCGGTTAAATCCTGACCGAAGCACGAACGTTGTTTCGATATTATTCGGTCCATTTCAGTACCACGCACGGATTATA